>APFE031658222.1:185955-201421 GCA_000404065.3 Pinus taeda | reverse complement strand
AATACGCCTGCTATATGAAAAATAAAGGGGCGTAAGTTTGTAACTATTACCAACGCTGATTAGGAATTTAGCATATTTTCAATTAAAAAAACTTGCCCCAAAAATACCCTGTTATATGAAAAAACTTGCCGCGTAAGAATGTTTGGTGCGTAAAAACGTTTTGGAAAAAGTTCCAAACGTCAAAAATCCGTCTTTAACTCTTCCAGGCACGTCACTCAAAACGGGGAATGACAAATTCCAGCCATCAAATACGTGCAAAAAGCGTCACTCAAAACGGGGAATGACAAATTCCAGCCATCAAATACGTGCAAAAAGCCTTATGACGGGCAAAATGCTCGTCAAATTGCATCCCTGGTTGGGAGATAAAATTGCATTCTTCATAATGTTGTTTTCTTTTATTGATATTATCATACTAATTAGATTAAAGTATTTTTTAAATCATTATCTTATCATGTATTTTTTTGAAGAAACATGAGCTTATTATTGTAGTTCATTTATTTTATATATAATATTAAAAGGGCTAAAGATGACCCTATGGGATTTGAAACTAAATGGAAGGGATAACATTCCATCGTGTCAACCATTCTGTCCTTACGAAAGGAGACTTGTTGTTATAAAGTAATGGGAAAGAGAATTTTGGTGTCTGAGGTATGGTTAGCATATTCATGGGTAGTGTCAAGTCATCGTATTGGTGTTACCTCTTTTACTTGGATTACGAGAATGTCTTAAATTCAACAAAGAGATCTTTGCAAGTGTGTGAAAAAATTCTTGATGTTCTTTATGGAAACAAGGCTAATCTAGAAATAGGTTAGTGAAATCCAAGAAAGTTAATGTTCATAGAAATAAGAACTTTGAAAAGTCATTCCTCTATATGGCACGTGCTCTCTTAAGGTATTGAAAACATATTATTGAAGAACAATGACCTGAAAAATGTATTCTACTTGTGGGGAATATTTGGCTTCAATTCTTTAGTAGAACATGGTTGATTTAGCTATCCTTTATATGTTAAAATATGTTTAATTCCACTTGCTGCTAGCCATATTTGTGGTCCTTGATGTGTTCTTTGGGACTTCTTTTTTTTTATACTTTGTTTAAGTTTTAAGAAATAGATAAATGTAGAGAAAAATCCAAATAACATTCTAGCTTAGTTATAGTTTGATGGTTATTCTTTTCTCAATAGAATATTAAGATCATAAAACCTATGCTTGTGAAAAAATAGAAGGTATATTGGTGTAGAGCACTTAAAGACCTAACATTGGTTGATACATTAAGAAGTAAGATTCATTTTCCATTGCACTATCATATGACTTCTTAATTGTAGGGGACATAGAGAAAGAAGCCAAATAATCAATCCTCAGTACAGGTTACATAGAAAACATAAGCCATGTATCCATTTTAAATACTAGGAATAGAAATATAGAGTTCAAAAGTTATTTAGCTTAGGGATGGTAGAGATAGAGAAGAACCTTGAGACATAATGTTTCCAGCTATTGGTACTTAATGGTATGTTAATTCTGCAAGAAGAAATGTCATAAAAAATATCTTACTAGAAGAAATAATTCACATGCCACATCTATCTTGCTTTTTAAGGAGGAATGTAAAGAAGACTTCCATAATCCAACAAAAAATTAAAGGCACATGGAGAGGTGGATGGTTTCAAATAGTGTATATAGCAACCACAAGAAATTTTTGACTAGTCTGTTTGAAACCTTGAGCACTACTAAAAGGGGGATGGTGAATCAGTGTTGTAACTTATGACCAACTTATACAAATTTTAACCTCTTTTATTTTCAATCGTTGAATCATGCATGAAATTAGCAGCACATCACAATGTATTAGTAGAAGTTATCATGTGTATAACCAACAAAAAAAATGAGCATATAACCATGAGACCAACAATGCATAACCCATAAATGATCACAACACATCGATAAGCACATCATGCAAGGACAACATATGTAAGGTGGAAACCATAAGGGTAAAAACCATTGTTGACAGATAGTCATTGTTGTTGTCTCTTCTATTATTTAAAAATAATTTTACATCTAATTCATTGGACACCACTAGTGTGAAAGCCACAACTTACTAATAATGCGAGCTGCTACTCAATCCAAACAACAACTTCTATGAACTTTGTAGGCCACCAGCGGTAGGAAGACACCATTGCCTCGACAATGTAGGGAACCACCTGCTAGAAGCCACTACTCCCAATAAGTCTCACCTAGCCACCACCGGACTATTAAACCACCATTGGATGGAAGCCACCACTCCTAAGTTATCAAGCCACTACCTGAAGGATGCCACTACACCATAAATATGCAAGTCACCACTTGCTCACTAAAACCCCCAGCCTTCAACACATCTCATAAACCTCATTTCATTTATTTTCAAACTATGGCCCAAATCATATGCATACGAAGAAAAAATAAGCTTTGTTTCATCTCATTTTCACGCTGGACTCACAACATATAATGAGCACATCAATGAAATATTGTATCTACAACACATTCTCTTCACCATAACTAATCTGATCACAAACAATCAACAAAATACCTAAAATTCCAACAATAGGTACTGTGTTCATGCCACCTGATTGCTACCTTATTCGTAGTGTGATGGGACATGTGGAGCATATGACGTGTCAAAATTGGATTGATGTTGTTAGGTCCCTATAATATTAGTGTATTCCCTTATTATTATTGTCATAGTGGCCCCTTATTGTTATCGTTGTGCCCATGTTGTCCCGATATTGTTATTATTATGCCCCATAGAAGCCCACTATTGTTGTAGTTGTGCCCTTACATTATTATTTTCATGTCGACTCTCATTATATTGTGACCCCTTAGACTCCTATATATAAAAATGAGGTTTTTTCATTTGAATCATCCAATAATTGTTCATTTGTGTAATGTAAAGGAGGTTGACCCCTCGAAGAGGCTAATTTTGAAGTACTTGATCTCTCTTTTCTTCTATTTTGTGAGTTGGTTGCATAACATTTGGTATCAAAGGCTTTGGATTCTAGTGTTTCGCTTCTTCAAAAAGGTCATCGTGGAATTTTCGCTATAAAATTTTTCTATGAAGCTTCAGACGCTGAAAAAAAACCCCAGTTGAGAAGAAATCGAGATAAATGTCGTGGCTAAATTTCAGATCTTGGCTCGCTAGACCCTATAGATATGAAATTAGAGAGATACAATAGATTCAATATCAAGCTCCTACAAAGCGAAAAAATGTGTGTAGTATTTTTAAAAAATTGCATAAGTTTGTTTTGAAAAATTAGTTTGAAGTGATTCAAAGGTCACAGTGAAGCATAATTATCATTAATTGATGCCCCGAAGAAATAAAATGGAAACACCTAGTAAGAAACTTGAAATATCTAGCATGAATCATGAAGAATAGGAAGAAATGCAACATGATATATCAAAATTATGAGATGAAGTGCAACAAATTTCACTCTCACAAACAATAACAGAAGCTAATATGGATGGTTTAAAGAAAGGCATGGAAGCTAATATGAATGGCATGGAAGCTAAGATGAATGGTATTGAAGCTAAGATGGATGACGTGGAAGCTAAGATGGATGATTTAGAAGTAAACATTGAAGATTTGAAGAAAGACATGGAAGGTTTGAAAGGGGGTTTGGAAAAGTTGCTACAAGAATTGCTTCCTAATGGTGAAAAGGTAGTAGAGGAAACTCATGATGAGAACAAAAGACATGTTAATCATGATTTCATAGAATATAGCATTGGATTGAAGACCCACCATGTTCCAAAGATCGTTAAGGGGAATTGTGATGGCAAGGATCTCGTAACATGGATACTACAAATGGAACAACATTTGGATCTCCATAATGTGCAAAACACATAAAAGGTACCTGTTGCAACTTTATATTTGGAAACCAATCATTTTGTATGGTATAAAAGGCTTTGCTCTCATAAACAAATTGTCACTTTATCAGTTTTTATGGAGGAAATGATAGCACACTATGAAGATACAAAAAGCAACACCTTCTTTAGACAATTTATGAATCTCAAACAAAAGGGTACAATGGTGAAGCACATTGAGGACTTCCAAAAATTGAATATAAGAGTAAGAAATATTCCAAAGGAGCATAGGATTAATGTGTTCATAGGGATATTAAAGGATAACATCCAACAAGAGGTTCACCTTTGGGAACCTGATTCATTGGAGAAGGAATTCAGGTTGGCAAGAAAAATTGAAAGAAAAATTATGGCAACAAGGAAGTCTACCACTCACAACTATAAATATGGAAGTATTGCTGCTCCTAGCCTTCCACAACCTACAAGGTTGACACCTCAAAAATTGGAAGAAAAATAAGCAAATGAGCTTTGTTACAATTGTGATAGAAAATACACTAAAGTTCATAAGTGTGCTGAGAAGAAATTATTTTACATAGATTGCAAAGAGGAGGAAGAAAAGGAACAAGAAACATCAAAATAAGAGGATATACACCAGGAACTAACCCTATAGAAAGAAGAAATGAATCCAACGATATCTTGTAATGAATTGGCATGAGTTACCACTCCTCAAACTCTCAAGATAAAAGGACATATCAAGAAGAAAAAAGTAATAGTTTTTATTGATTCGGGTAGTACCCATAATTTTATTCATTGTAAGATAGCCAAGGAATTGAATTAATTCCTATATCTAACGCCAGAGTGTCAAGTAATGGTTTCAAATGGAGGAATCATAAATTGCCCTGGAAAGTGCCATAATATCAAGCTATCCATGGGAGAATATGTATTGAATAGTTCAATGCTTTCCATTCCAATGGGTGGTGCTGATGTTGTAGCAAGCGTTTAATAGCTACAATCTTTAGGTAAGATAGCTTTTCATTTTCAAGAATTTTTCTTGAAATTTTTTGTGAAGGAAAGGAAGTTGAATTAAGGGGTATCATAGGGAAACTGGGAAAGATAACCAGCTCTAACACCATGAAAAATCTTCTAAAGAAAGAATAATGGGGCGTAATTACAATTATGTTCACTAGTAGTTCCCACATTGAAATTATCTATTTCTCTAGATCTCCAAAAAGTTTTGGACAATCATTCCCAGGCATTGTGTGATTGATTCTTCTTCTTCTAGTTATATCGTTCATCTCAATATTTGACCTTCCACAAATTGATAGTAGAAGTAGGTTATAGTATTTTGCTTTGATTTATATTGCATTATCGGGTTAACTTGCACCAGATTTTCTACATGGTATCAGAGTTGGATTTGTAGAAATGTTCTACATGGTATCAGAGCTGTGAATAATATATTGAGAAGAGAATTTGAAGTTTGAAGTTTGGGGTTGCAGGTGCAAATCAAATTCATATCATACTTCAAGGTTGGCCAATGGCATTCTATGGCTTGAGACTCGAGTATGCCTTGGAAGGTATCTCAAATTACATAGCATGGAAAGATAGAATGGAGGTTGTATTAGAATACAATGGCTTGAAGGAATTCATTGATCAAGAAATCCAAAAGTTAGCTTCAACTAATGCGCAAGAGTTGGCTGAGTGGAAGAAGTGTTTGGCAAAGGCGAGATGAATCATCCTTGAGGGAGTTCAAGACCATATTGTCTCGAGTCTCCATGGGAAGGATACTCCATTTTTAATGTGGAAGACATTGAAGGACCTCTACCAGAACAAAAGTGACCAGAGGAAATTGGCACTAAAGGATAAGCTTCGAAGAGTCAAGATGGAGAAGGGCAATACTATTTCCACATATCTGAACAAGCTCACCACCTGCAAAGATGAGCTTGGAAATGTGGGAATAACTACTATCGATGATGATATGGTGATCCTCACTCTCCTTGGCCTTCCAAGACTCTGTGAATGCAAGGGAGAAACTACTAGATCAGGAACGACTGTGGTCAGATCTTATGCAGGAGGAGATCAGGAGGAGCACACGAGATGGTTCTTCATCTAAGAATGATGATGAAGAAAATATGGCCTTAGCGAGTAAGGCAAGGAAAATAAGGGATCCTCAAAAGGATCGGAAGGTGAGGCATTAGCCTCTTTGTTTGAAATGGACTTTATTGTCATCTCATGCATGGTGTCATCGATGATGGGTTGTGTCTTATATCTTGATAGTGGAGCCTCATTCCACATGACTAGTGATAAAATTTTATTCAGTGCCTTGGAGGAGAAAGACCTCAAGATGCGCATAGAGATGGGTGACGATGGAAGGTATAATGTTTTAGGAATGGGCATGGTTGCTTTTCAGAGGAAGCATGGAGCTCCTATCACCTAGACAAATGTGATGTATGTGCCTGGACTGAAGAATAACTTGGTATCAGTCGTGATGTTAGAGGACAAAGGCTAAGATGTTGCCTTCAGTAAAGGAAAGGTGTTTCTAAGACACATAGCCATAGGTCAGACCAAGAGGATAGGGATTCAGGTGAAGAATCTCTATAAACTAGAGGTAGATGATTGTGCAATATTGAGTATGAAAGAAGAATTGGTGCAAAGCCAAGACATTGGTGAGTTGTTGCACAGGCGATTGGGCCATTTGTATCATGGGACTTTGAAGATAATGTAGCAGATATGTATAGGACTTCCCAAAGGTAAACTTGAGAAACTTCACACATGCAAAGGTTGTAACTTGGGAAAGTACACCAAGTCTTCCTTTCATGATTGAGACAGTTGAGAAGAGGCTATCTTAGAGCGAGTTCATACTAATGTGTGTGGACCATTCTCGACAACATCCATAGCGAAGAAAATGTATTATGTGATTTTCATTGGTGAGTATTCTTGTAAGTGCTGGATTTATTTCATGCAAAAGAAGGACCAAACCTTCACAAAGTTTTGTGAGTTTAAAGCTTTGGTTGAGAAAAATTTAGGCAAGAAGATCAAGGCCTTGAGAAGTGACAACAGCGGAGAATATGTCTCTCAAGAGTTTAAGGATTTTTTTATAGTGGAAGGAATTAAACGAGAGTTGACCACACCTCATAACCCATAGCAGAATGGGGTGGCTAAGAGGAAGAATAGAACTATTATAGGGGTGTCATGGGCAATGTTCCATGACCAAAGCCTACCACTTCACTTGTGGGTTGAGGCATGCAACACAACGGTCTATTTGTAGAATAGAAGCCTGCATCGCATACTTAGGATGAAGACACCAGAGGAAGCTTTCTCCGGTAAGAGACCAGATGTGGGTCACTTCAGGATCTTTGGCTCATTGGTATATTGCCATGTGACAAAGGATGCACGAAAGAAGCTTGAGCTGACAACAGAGTTGGGGATACTTGTGGGGTACACTAATACACCTCACAGCTAGCAGGTGTACTTGCCTACCAGTCGAAGGACTGTGGTTTGTAGAGATCTCAAGTTTGATGAGCAAAAGGCCATGTGATTTTCCCTTGAGAGGGAGCTCCAACTACAGGCTCTAGAGGAATTGTTGGTTCCTGAGGAGGAGGAGCCTTAGACTGATGCAGAGCAGCTGCATGTAGAGGTTCCATGAGTGGAGACATCCACTCAAGTGGAGTCTTCTAAATACGGATAGAAGCACACAAGAGAAGCTGACAAATTATTGGACGATGCAAGAGAGAATTTGGGAGCACCATCTTCTCATCACAGACAAAGGAGGTCACCTGAGAGGTACACTGGATACATGGCCCTTGCTAGGGAATGTGTTGAGACTGAGCCATCTTCCTTTGAGGAAGCAGTGCAATAGCCAATTTGGGTTGATGTTATGGTGGAGGAGTATGACTCAATAGTTCGTAACAGTGTTTGGGATGTGGTTCTGAGACTGGAGAACAAGTCAGTGGTGAGTTCTCGTTGGCTTTACAAGGTAAAGCAAGATAGTGATGGTAGTGTGGAGAAGCATAAGGCAAGATTTGTGGTCTGTGGCTTTTCACAGGTAGCGGAGAGGATCATGTTGTTGCAGTATATTTCGACAGAGGAGCAAGATGTTGACGTTTTGACAAAGGTATTGTGAAAGTGTAAATTCAAGTTCCATAGAGACAAGATTGGAGTGGAAGATAATCCCTTTCTTGTTGAGAAGGAGTGTTGAAATGTGGCAACAAGAATATTCCAATTTAATTTGTCCTTGAATTCAATTTTGAATTAAAATCAAATTTAATCTTAACAGCTACTTGGAAATAATTAATTAATTCATTTTGAATTAATTAGTTGGAGCAATTCAAGTTAAAAATGTTTCTAAAGTCATGCAAGAGTTATCCCTTAAATTAAGGAGATAAGATTGAGTTATTTTGAGTTGTAGTTAGTTAACTCAGTTTACTAAGTTAAGTCCAGTTAAATTGGTTCCAAACTGTTTGAGGAACTAATGGTGAGTTAACCGTTAGTTGATGCATGCATGCACTCAACTAGTGCTACTCCAGTTAACTGAAGATTCACTTATCAGAAACTCATGCATGTCTATTCTGAGAAAGACCCAGTTGAGATTAAATTCAAGGATAGTGTACTATCAGTTGTATGTGTTTTCTCAAAGAGAAAACTCATGCTTGCAGTCAAGGATAAATCCTTGAGGATTGCGTAGTTTTGAAGTGTGTGAGATCGAGTTTTCCACTTGGTTGAAGGTAGATCATCCCGGAGGAACAATGCAATGAAATAGGAGCTTGGAGGGCAGAGAGGAAGGCTGGAGAGAAGCCAAGATTGCATGTGAGCATCTATGAGGACTGTACTGAGAGCTGGCTAGCTGTGAGAGCTAAGGCTTTGTATAATTCCTATGTATTTCCACCTTGTATGATAATATAGATAGTGGGGTTTTTAGCTGAGGCTTTCCCCAAAGTATTTTCATGTGTATTGTGCGATTGCTTCTTCTTCTTCTTGTTATATTGTTCAACTCAATCTTTAAGCTTTTGAAAATTGATAGTAAAAGTAGGTTATAGTATTCTGCTTTGATTTATATTGCATTATCGAGTTAACCTACACTATATTTTCTACAGAAAAGACACCGAGGAGAAAAGACCGTGGGTTTAGGCATAGAGGGCCAACAATTATCCACTGTAGTCTAGGAAAACACTAAGATTTTTACCTTACCCGAAGCGTAAGGAGTCTCACCTGAGGCGTGCTGCGACCGGAAGCAAGAAAGGTTCATCATGGAGTCCAAGGAGCATCAACTAAAGCATCATCCAATAACAAATATATATATACATTAGAAACATAACAGAAATAACAACATAACAACTATTACACAAGAACTACTAAATACATGCATTTGATAGGACATTCAAAAATTTTAAAGAGTCATCACACCATCGCACCCATGCATATAGTATCACGCAACAAGTCTAGCCTTTCTTTTCTATTAACTTAGCAATAAAATAGTAAAATATATCTTTGGCATTCGCCGCAAGAAAATACAAGGAGTACTTAGTTTAGACTCACGAGCTCGATCCCAGCCTCAAGGGCCCTACTCATCCAGGGTCCAGCCTTCTAATATCACTCTGCCGCAACGAGATGTTCTCTTTCTGAATCCCATAGCCTCGCCAATTGACTAACCAACCCCCTTCTTTACTGACCCTGTCCTTTTATATTCCTTTCTGTCGCCTAGATTGTCAGTTCCTTCTCGGTTGCTCTCTCAGCTGCTCTTGCACCTTCCTGCCCACTCGGCTGCCTTTGTCTTCTGCTGCCACCTTGGTGCAAGTCTTCCGCAATTGCCTGTTCCTATGCTGCCATCGAGCTTACTCCTCTGCAATCTAACCGTTGATGCCACCCATTTCCTTCTCGTCCTTCTGTCAGCCAAAAGTGATCAAAACCTTTTCAAAGTTAAATGCTCTTACATAGCCCTTGGTGTTCTGGTTTGTAGTATGATTCATTTCTACATTTTGTATGGTTTTTGGAAGTGATTTCATAGCAGCGACTTTCTCTCTTTATTTGATCTTGCACAAAGTTTTTGCCCAGGGATCGTGTGGTCTAAATGATTAATGTAACCAAGCTCTGCTACAAGGGAAAATTGGTGATATATGTACTTTCTTTATTACATTAATAGAAAGTGCTTTTTTGGTTTGAAAAACATTTAAAAGTTATCTAAGCTTACCATAAAAATGTGTGAGACGCGATGAGACGTGATATTCTTATAGAATTCTATACAATACGAGTCTATGTTACAACCTTAAGGCTGCCACAACTAATATACCTTATCGGGACTCATTCCCCTTTAATGGCCCTTTAAAGCTTCATTTCCACATATATGCATATCAGAAGCATTTTATAGGCATTTAGCCTTAAAAACCCAAATCACCCCGATTTACACTCTTTCTCCACAAAATATAGGCCCTTTTCCCTATTAGAACCGAAATACCTTCGGAAAACACTTAAACAAGGCTTTTTCCCTTTCGGGACCGAAATACCCTTCAAACCACTAAAAAATTCTTTTCCACCTTTTTAAAGTGATTCTATATATTATGCGAAGATCCAGATCTGGCCGATCACACAACTAAGATTGGATCGCTATATCAGCGATCAGAGGTCCCAATGGTCCACAACTATCGGCGCTTCCCTTATCGGAGGTTCGATGTGATAGCGTAATCTCTATCGACAATTGAAATATGCCGCTTCCACTCCAAAACCCAGATGTGTTATATCGCAATCAAAAATCGCGAAGGGTCGGGTCTAAGTCTTTGACATACACTGCTTCGATGGTGCGATGCGATTATGAGTCCGGACCCGATATGACTAGAAGCTCCCAATTATAATATTTCAGATCCACTATATAGTTCTGCTTAGTTTTTTTCCATGAAAACTTAGTGTAAATGGATTTTCGGCTTGTGGAAGTAAACAATACCAGTTTGGCCTTCGATGATGGGTTTTTCAATGATAAAACGAATGAGAATGCATCTAATGATTCAAGGAAACGGGTATTCATAGCTTCTCCATCAAACTACAAATAACCCGATGCGGAAACATGTACAATGTGATTTCCAGTGTCTGATAAAGAAATTAGAGAAACATCATAAATATTTCATCATTTAAACAGGGTTACAAAGTCTCGCCTTGATGCCCTGATTTGCATACATTTCCCTCTCACTCTACTCACACTCTTTCACTCTCGATTCATTTCTTTCTCTGTATATACACACAGAAACACATAAATACAAGTTTGAGGCTCTTTGCCCTCTATTCTAGTCAACGGCCTTCTTCTTCTATGTTGCCCGTAGGCTTACAATGCTCTCTAATTCTCTCTCCGTGTCTCTCCTCTAGCATCCCCCTTTCAGAAAATAAAGGAAATTACATCTATGTCATACCTAACAGTTTCCTTCCACAAATGAAGGAATAGACTATACATTTAGAAATCAATCCTATTCTAATCTAAACAAACTAGACTACTTGGCTTGATCTCGAGGTAGGGAGGATCATTTGCCATTTTATTCCCAATTCTATTCAGAACTAGAAAACAAATTAACCACTTACCTAATTTGAAATTAATACAAATTAAACAACCAAGTCTTCCTCCAAACTTGCATTAGCCACAACATGTGACCACTCCATCACACTGCTCGCTAAGCCTAGATGCTCCTGCATGAGTCTATTTCTCCTTTGTTATTATCCCTTGTACATATTATGGAAAAATTGGTGGCAACACAACTGTTGATGCAAAAGCCAATTGTATTCGTCATTTTGCTATGGCTTAAACAAGTATAATTTAATGTTGTGTTTTTGATTTTTTTTTTCAAATTTCAATAAATAAAATGAAAATGAGATATTTTGTCTGGTAGAAAATATCTCGGCATTTACCTGGTTAGATTCTTTACTTTTCTTTTATATGTTTTAATTATAGATATTAACTCATTAAAGAATTATGAAAGTTTATGGCCAACATTATTCTAAATAAGAATTTCAATTGAAAACTGGCCAATTCGTCTATCGAGATTTTACATGTTTTAATTATAGATATTAACTCATTAAAGAATTATGAAAGTATATGGCCAACATTATTCTAGATAAGAATTTTGAATTGAAAACTGGCCAATTCGTCCATCGAGATTGACAATTGATGGGTCGCTTTTCATGTTCACGTTACGGCTATTGTAATCAAAGGGACCTTGGAATCCCTGGATACAAAGTATATGACATAAAACTCTACAATATTCTTGATGTTGAAGCAATTTGATGAATTGCTAATAGCAGACTAATTTCATTTTCGTTTAGGATGCTTTCTTAATCTTTCACGAGGTTTTTCACAATTATTACGGAGATGTGCGGTGTGTATGGTTTTGGAGTTTTCTTGCCGTACAGATCCTTTTGGAAGAGAAACTAAAACTTACTCGATTAGTTTCAATAACACATTATTTAGCATTAACATCGGGTTCTGATTGTGTGGTACATCTTCTAAATGCTAACAATAATAATTATTAGTGCTTCGATTATAGGTCACTCCTATGTGTGGATACGGACGAAATTCCTGTCAAATTTGTAGAAATCATAGAGAAGAGATAGGATATAAAATACATCAAATCCACAAATGGCGTTGCCAAATTAGCGATAAGAAAGTGGTAGAGCTTAGAGAGACGGTCAAACTTGGGATAAGGCTTCTCTAATTTCCTAGATTGATATTGAATATGAAGATTTTGGGTGCCAGCCTGACCGGTTTATCTGTAGATTCTAATGGACCATACTAAATGGAGTTGGAGGAAAGCGGGTCAAAACTAGCTATAAGGCCCAAGTCAGGACAGCAAGTTTGTGATCGCTATCGACAGCGTGCATACCAGTTGAGCGAGTCAAGGGATCGCTACGTAGACTGACGCGAGTCAAGGGATCGCTACGTAGACTGACGTTAAAGGTAGGGCAAAGGAAACACTTTTCGTTTTCGTTTGCATATAACGCAGGAAACACTTCGATATCTTAACACCTCTCAACAGTTTTAAATTGTTTTCCATTTATTTATTATTCAATGAGCACCATGTGGTGAAGTGTTATTTGTATAGTAATTCTTTTTATTTGTATGTCTTTATAGATTATTTATATTTTTAATTAATCAGAATTCATTTTTGATTATGGTATAAAAGATTAAATTTTTTAAAATGTATTATTTGAGAAAAGATTTGCATTTTCATATGATATATTTGAAATTAGATAATAAATAATAAATTTCTCAATTAGTGAAGGAAATATAATTTTTATAAGTGACACAAGCAAATTATTTTTCATTGTGAAGTTGAATAATAACAAATTACTAATTAATATTTTATTGATAGGATAAGATTAATAATATATATATATTATATGATATTATATTTTTTAGAAGTTGAATAATAATAAAATAACAAATGTTCAATGATAAAAAGGTGAATAATAATAAAGTGATAAGGTGAAAATATTGAATAATTTATGTATTATATAATCATTTATTTCAATTTGTCTTATTCAATTTTCTCTTTACATTTTTAACATGGAAAATGAAATTGAAGACCATCCAAATATTTAAAACAAAATTTATAGCAATGTTGAGAGCTTAAGAATTGTGTTTTCTAATGTCAATCTTCAATATTTATTGATTGCTTATCCTTAAGAAAGTTTCAATGGGATTTGTCTATCTTTATCTCTCTCAATATGTGTAATATGCATAATTTAAGGTAGTAATTTATCCCATGAAGCCTTATGTATTATCAAATATTATTAAAACATATGTGTGATGTTTAGAAATAGATGTTTTAGGATTATAGACAATCTATTCGACTAGCTTAAAATGTCATTAACAAGTTTTACATTTGTCCATAATTTTGAAGTAAGCACAACCCTAGCTTCAACAACTACAAGCAACTCATTGTCTATTTTTCTTTTATTTACTTTCATGAGGTAATTGATACAAACTATTGTAACAATGCTACATGTAATAGCATGTCTTAGTGATCTTAAACGATGATTATTGTGGTATTGTACATCATGATTTGTTGCACACAAGTGTATAGTCTTATTGAGTCATTTTATTTTTTAAACCATCCATATTGATATATGTACCTATTATTAGTGATTTCCAATGTTCTCCAGTTATAATTGCATCTTTAAGTTCATGTTGCAAATATTTTTTATCATTGTTTTGTTCATCTTGTTTATATATTGTATCAAGTGTTACAACATCTATGAATAATTTCCATAATTTTTTCACTTTTACATGCATATGTATGTCGATGCATAATAAAGGGTAGATGTTTTAAATTAACAACCAATATAATATATATACTTCCAAAATCAACATTAGATTTTCTTAGAAAAGATTGATAAAGTCACACAATAATTCATGTTTGCAATTTTCTGTCTACAAAACTTATGTGGTCAATTAAGATGTACTTGAAATCCCTTTTGTCCTCTTCTAATGTAACTAAACATTGCTCTTGTGAATTGGTCATGTTCCTTACTAGTATATAAAGTGTGGTGTGTATTTTCAATGTAGATATATAATATCACCAAATAAAATTTTAAGGATGAAAATTTATGTGATGTTTACAAGCATTGACAAATCTTGTTAGTCCCTACTATGCAAATTATAAAATGTCTAATAATATTTTCATAAAAATCTAATAACCTTATATAATCTCCATAAAATTTTGGTGATTTTTAAGATAAAATAATTTTATACTATAACATTTAGGCAAATCATTCTTACAAAGAAAAATGAAAACCTACGAGCATTTTCTTTTTGACAAAACATACAATATTAACCAACTATACATATTATCCACTAAAAGTTTGCTTTATAATTAAAATACAAAAAAATTGTAAATAAAAAATTGATTTCTAAAACAAATTTAATCACAC
This sequence comes from Pinus taeda, assembly GCA_000404065.3. NCBI lineage: Eukaryota > Viridiplantae > Streptophyta > Pinopsida > Pinales > Pinaceae > Pinus > Pinus taeda. The sequence continues at coordinate 186,701 of APFE031658222.1, read as the reverse complement.
CACAGAGGTTTCAACCTGAATAATAAGTATATGTATAAGATAAGAGGTTTCAACCTCAATAACCTTTTGAGTATTTGGGTAGGAATTATCTTAGCACTTTTTTTAAACCCTTTGAGTATATTAATATTTTTTTATAAAATTTAAATTAATTAAAATTATATTGTTATTATTTTAATTTTTTTAATTTTAAATGAGTAATTGTTGACATGGTTAGTAATAACCATTACCAACAATTGCTTTCTCGAAAATCATGAAAGGACAATTTAAACTATGCAGTTAACCAATACCTTTCTTTCTTTAATAAAAAACAGAGCGAGCAATGGTTTTCCAAAGTCAGCTTAGTCATAAAAGGACAAAATTGAAACTTCTCGCCTTACCCTTGGAATTTGGACATTTCATAGATTACAAACGAATCCCTTTAACCATTTAAAATAGGAATAGGACGCACGGAAGACTAGCGGTTTCCCACGAGAGTATTTCAATTACGATATGTTTTCATTTTAGTCAAAGTAGCCTTAGTCATAAAGAGACACAATTGAAACTTCTGCCCAATACCCTTGGGATTTGGACATTTCCCACGCGAGAAACGTATCTCTTTAACCTTTTTAAATATGAACAGGACACCCACAGAATAAACATTTGTGAGGATTGAATTCCCCAATATTAATTTTGGAGTTTAATATTAATTTCAAGGTTTATTAATATAATATTAATAATCAGATTTTTAATTTTTAATATTAATTTTA
>APFE031658222.1:118046-175482 GCA_000404065.3 Pinus taeda | reverse complement strand
ATTCAATAATATTTTTTGTTGTGATGTTAAGCTATGTAATGTTACTTTAAAAATAATTGCATACAACTTTCTATGAAGGAGATGTCTAAAAAAAAGTTTGTGCTCAACCTCAACTTGACAAGTGTCCATTTTTAAGTTAAAATACTAATTTCTTTAAACAAATAAAGATTGCACCTATAATAAAAAAAAATACACATATTTAGTTAATTTTAATTAAAATCATTCTAAAACGTCAATAATCACACTCACATCATGATTGTTTTGTTAATATTACAAATAAATATGATGGAAATGTGGTTAAATCATATCACTCCCACTCAGCAGTAAATAGAGCATTTCAATGTCTATATTAATTAACATAATTTTACATCAACTTCAAAGAGAGATAAAGTAAAGAAAAATAAAACAAGAACTACACAGAAAGAAATATATATTTTCACTTTCCAAAAATATATATAATTCTTATATTTTTTTAAAAACTATTTCAATATTGAAAGAGAAAAAGTAATTGAAAGTAAAAGAAAATTAGCTTCTTCCTAATAAGATGCATGTAATTCATTACATTCTTTTAAATATTAAAATGATATTTAGATTTGAAAATATTTAATAATAATGAAAAAATCAATGTGTTCATTACATAATTATTGAGTATATATTATGTAATATTTTATGTGTATACAATTGAATTAACAAAATAAAACATTTCATAGGAAATTTAATTTATAAATTAAAATATTCAATGACCTTGTTAAATAAAATATTCCAATGTCAACCATGTATATATTAAATATGACTAAAAAAATACATTTATATACTACATAATGCAATTTAGAAAAAAATAAATTCTTGTGGTAACACACTTCAATTAGTCACATTATTCTACATTTTGGCACATTTTCAAATATATATGAATGTATGTATTTTTGTTTAAAATCTAGCAAATATTTGTTGGAATTGCTAGTTAAGAAGGGATAGAATATATTTATGCATTATACCATGGAAACTACACATACATATCAACATTATAGATCGATTTCAAGTATATTTGTGTTAGCAGAGTGTTGTCATTGATGTCAAAGGTCGTTTACGGAGCATATTTTAGGAGATTGAATGCAACATGCATGTAACTAGCATGTAACATGCAAAGTTTGTATGTTGATTGCATGTGACATAAGGAATGCACATGAGTTTCATGCGACATGTTGAGTTTTCATGTTTGTTGAATGTAACATGCAAGACATGCATGTGAGTTACATATGACATATGATGTTCACAACAAGGGTGAGAGAAAAAGTAGTTTCAGCATGTCGATGGTGTTGGTTGTCGCCAACATACAACAGTCTCATTGATATGAGATCCCAATTAGAGCTCACATCATTTGGTGTAGGAGCCTCATCTGGATATAAGGTCTCACCACCATTGCAAGTGATCTTAAAAGAATTTTTTGGTCAGAAGACACACACAAGAGATCATGCACATGACTTTGGGGCAGCAAGTGTGTAAGATTTGTGAGGCATCAAGTGTAAGGTGTAAAAGGATAGTCCATGTGAAAGGGATAAGAGACAAGCCTATAATAGAAAAGTAATAGTAATATAATAGGAGAAACTTGCGAGAGAAATATGAAGGTTTGTTGATTAACCCACAAATTATTTCACAAGACAATAATGAACATATGAACACATAACAACACCATTAAATAAGATCAATAGCTAAGGCAATGAAATAGTTCATTCTCATTAGTATGTGTATCACAGTGTATATTAAAAACATCTAAAGAATAGCCTTACAACATTTATGATAATGCATGAAGGAGTGTTGGCTCCAAGAGCTTCTGATAATTAATGTAATATCTAAATATATCAATATATTGATGAAACACTAGATCCAATAGTGGAACATGAAGATGCAACTTGTTTCTCCAAAAGAATGATCTTCTCCCTTATGCTAACTAGAAATGCCAAGGCCAAATCTCTAAAGGTCCAAGCCCTTTACTTGAGTTATGAGGGCTTATTTATAACAAATTATAATGACTCTTAAGTTTCTTATTGACTATTTGACTTCCATAACCTATGAGATTCTATGTGAATCTTCATATTCTACATATATTTATTTACATTCGTAATGTGACTCTTCACATTTCACATGTTTCTCTTGGACTTATTTTCCGTCACATTTATTCACAAAAGGAAAAATTACATTAAAATTCTGGTTATATAAGATAAAACTCTAATAAGACAAAATATTTCTCATGAAGAAGAAAAGGAAAAATTAGTAGCTTACGTAGGGAGTTCATTTTTGATGTAAGAGTTCCATGCTCTGAACTTTGTCGTGATAATTTTGACTACGACGGGCAGCTCTGCAACATATCAGAACTTGAGCTCCAAAGCCTTTGATAGTATGGATTTGGAGCTAGATTTTATGTTATTCCACAACTAGGATAACTTCATACGAATTTTAGTTGGCTCAATTACACATTGTAGAATAGTATTACTGGCAATCTCCAAACCTTATTGATATGTTGCCTACTTGATTTGTTCAATAAACTCCCTCATCTCCTACATGATGACATCCTTGCTTCATATCTCTCCAAGTGAACCCACAAAAGGTACATTGTGCTTCTGTGTCAGGGACTCCAAGCCATTATGCAGTCAAACCTAAGTAGCAACATTGTTGGTTTCTTCTTCACTAAGGTGGGCATAGTTCATAGTATGTCGTCTTAACTGTGCTTGATCCACCTCAACAAATATCTTGTCCTTCTTGACCATATTTTAGGAACGTTTGGATACTTGACACCCCAATCCCATATCAAATCTACAACTCTGGTGGTCATCTTGAGAAGCTTCAAGATCTCTTAAGATTTCTTCTGAACTTGAACCAAGGGCATTACCATCTCATGCAAGAGAATCATATCACTATACAAATACCTCATGATGTCTTCCATTGGTTTCAATTCTTCAAAATGGCTACTCGTAGCTTTGTCGTGTTGATACTAGTGAAAGAAAATCGTTGATTCTTTGCGGTAAGATGATTAAATTATTTTTTTGTGCCAACTAGCTCTTTTGTCAATCATGCAACCTCACTCATAATATATTTTGTGTTATCTTGAGTTGTTATTGTAGAGGCCACATTTACTGCTAGGACTGCTATCAGATTTCTCTTGATGTTAGATGTTATGACCTTCTATGTGGAAGGATCATTGGGAAAGCACCTTCAACTTTATTTTACAAACCTCTTCTTCATATGGTCGAAGTGAGGTGGGATAAATCCATGACCCTATCATTTGGTGGAGAATCAATTCCAATTTCACTAAAAGGGTAATGGTCATTGGTGTGAGGAGGCTTAGGTGGAGTGTTTGGTTCACCTACATTTGGTTCAATGGAATCCTCCTCCTCCAATTTTTCTTCTAATTCATGGGCCATATGTTATTCCTTCATTACCTATGCATCTTCTTCCTCGCGCATGTTCATCATTTGTTCTTCACGTTACTGCTTTTGTAGTTCCTCTTCTCCTGCTTTTCCTCTCTCCTCCTCCTCTCTCAGGTCCAAAAAGTCATCTTATTTCTTGTTTTCTTCTGATTCCTTTTATAAACGCTCCTCCTCTTATTTGCACTCTTCTTCTAACCCACTCTTCTCCTCCTCCTTCTCTTTCCTCTACTACTCTGCCTTAATCATTACTTTTCTCATAGGATAAACCTTGAACTTTCTACTACTTTCGACCACTAGATCGTCTTTAGATTCTTCCTAGGTGCTATATTATCCACTCGTGCAATTCCATCTTGTTGAATCTCCTCCATATGAGCATCAGGTACCTATGGACCCTGCGAGGGACTTGCCTCATTTCATAGGTGATTCTTTCTAAATGCATTGTACCATTTCTTAATCCTTTCATCTTTTAGTATTGTCATAGGTCCATACAACTAGGTGTATTTTATCTTGTTACGGTGTTACATGCACAATTTTCTAGGATCATATATGAGGAAGCTCATAGTTCAAAAGTGAACACGGTTAAGTTCTTCAATTTTAGCATCGACTAACTCAAGGGTCTTTAGCTCTGTTGTAGTGGCTACAACCATCCTCCAAAATTTTTCCTTAGCTTTGTTTTCGAGCCTCCTTACCAACCATCCTTAGCGTCATGCCTTGTACTATCTAGGTACATATGGTTTAGTTGAGTTTAAGTGGCTTATCAGCTTGTGTTTTCTAGCCTGTTTTCCTTCCACCTACAAGCTGACATTCTAGAACTTGGTCATTTTATGGATGTTCTTCTCACTTGGAAAATTATGAAGAACTAGAGGGGAACCAACCTTCCTCTCTAGAATTGCATAGAACATCAACGCAGCTTGTTGCTCTCTTGAAATGAACAAAGAAAGAAGGCAGCCTTCCCTTTGAAATTGCGTAAAGAAACCCATCATTGGGCTTGCTCTCAAAATTTGCGGAGTTATGGCTGATAGCCAGGGTTTCAGTCCAGAAATTGTACAAATCCTGAGGTGAAGCCAAAGCCACTCAGCCCAGAAACTACGTAGAAGTCATCCACGAGCTTGTAGTCTATTGCATGTATTCCCAAGTTGAGTGGTTCCCTCAAGGAAAAACCAATCTTGATTTTCATGCATGGGTTTCTTTTCTCGAAAAAGAAAAAAATAAAAAATGCATCCCTAGATTTTAGGGATCTAGTTTTAGCAATTGGAGGCTACATGCAAAATCCATTTTAGAAGCCTCCCGCCAAGTGTCATTTCTTCCTAGATTCGTGGCATGCGCATCATAAACCTCAATCTTATAAAAGCTATTTATTCATCGCTTCAGAGCTCATTCTTCACTTCTATCTTGGAGCTATGGCATCCCACATTGCATCTAGGAGAATTCGGCACACTCAGCTCAGCTATTCCAGGTAAGTCTACTTTTCATGTCTTTTTCTTCTTCGCTGTCACTTTTTGTGTTTCGGTTTGTGTGAGTGTTGTTTTCTTGGTTTTTTTGAATGCTTGTTGTTGTTTTAATGCATGTTAGCTTGTAGAAGCATTGTTTCAAGTTTTCCATTGCATCTCACTGTTGCCGCATGCATGACACTATTTCTGCACTAATGTTCATCATTGCAGCGACTCGCTTCACACACTTACTCATTTTCCCCTTACTGAATTCTACACTCATTGTTTTCATGCATGATCATTCCCTCTTGTCTGCACTCAGCTCCGCACATGAATTCAACCTTTTCATATTTTCAGTCCCTTGTCGATGGGTCTGGCCTACCTTGTCAGGCTTGCACTCCGCATTTCGGAGAGTGAAGAATCTGCCTTCGTCACAAAAATTATGTAGATATTTCCCTTGTCAGGCTTGCACTCCGCATTTCGGAGAGTGAAGAATCTGCCTTCGTCACAAAAATTATGTAGATATTTCCCAACACTAGCCTCAAGGCTTTCTTTGTGCAATTCTAGGAGGCAATGCCTATTGTCCCCTAGAATTACGTGGATGCAATTTTCCGATTCATAGTCATTGTTGAATGAAACTGCACATTACACAGTTTCAGTCCTCAATGGGCCAAGCTGGACTGTGCTCTACGCAGTTTCAGCAGTCAGTTGTCCAACTGACAGTCCAGACTATGCTATGCACCGTTTTGGTAGTCAGTCTCGCAGTCTTCCAATGAAAATTGCGCAATATTTCCAGTCAGTCACCCATGTGTGTTACATCTAAGTCCTCAAGTTGCTTTTGGTTTTCCACTGACATATTTCTTGCCAAGATTGTTTCTCTATCTCCAGGTATCATGGGTGTTCATCCATCTCTCATAAATACAGGTACAATGGCTTGGGAGAGAACAGGACCAAAGGACATTGTTGAGAGTGCAATTGGAGATGCAGTTGAGAAAGTGTCTATGAACTTACCCATATATGAAGACACCAAGTTGTTCATAGACAAGGAGATCAAGATGAAATGGCAGGACATCAACGACACCTTTACAAGGACATTTAAGGAAAATCTAGAAGACCTCAGGGTCGATGTAAACATACACAAGTCTGGCTTGTACCAGATTGCATGCAGGTATCCTATGTTTCCATGTGCAGACATTATCCATTGGATTGTCTCACATATCGATCTAGAGACAATGGTGTTGAGCAGTGTCAGTGGAATAGAACTTTCTACCTTAAGGGAAAAGGACTTTCAGGAAATGTATCACTTTCCGCAACTAGTGATCATGATGGATACACCATTCACCAAACCCAGCAGCATTGCAAACTCAAGAGACATCTTGAACAGCGGGGTGAAAGAGCTATCAATGTTTAGGACAACATTCAACCATTTTTACAAGACAAGGATAATGCATAAGGCATACCAGCTCTTACTTATCTCCACATGCCGCTTATATAGCTATGAGAGAACAAAAACCTTCCCGTAGAGTTGGGTGATTGTGTTGGATCAATTGGTGAGTGAAGGAAGACCTTTCAACTGGTTTGACATGTTGGGTCTCAGGTTGAAGGAACAAGTAACAGAAGCTTCGAATCCATCCAAGGGTCAGCAAGTGTAGCTATTCATGTCCGCTCACATAATTGATGCAGTCTGTGCCCATCAATAGTTTGGAGGCTTAGCTTAGGCATGGACACCTAGAGAATCCTCTGTGCACACCTATTATAGGTTGTTCTCTAAATGAAACTTTCGTCAAGTTATCATACAACTATCAGGCCATTTTTTCACCCTGGTGTACAAGATGATCTTTGGGCAGGATCTTCCTTGCATGTCGCAGGCAAAGATGGAGGCATTCATCGACATAGCAGATTGGTATACCTCCCCCCTTAGCACCTTTATATCGATGTACAATGTAGAGAAGGCTCTACATGTTTTACCAAAGTTTTCTAAGGATAATGTGGTCATGCAAGAAGTGTCATATAACATCTTGACAGGGTTTTCAGCTAGACTACATAGGAAGAAGAAGGCACCTTGGCCCGATCTTCCTTTGCAGATTGGGTTGTATGAGATCCAAAATCTCAAGCATGTTGAGGCCGAGATGGAGGAATTCAATAGATTCACCTTCGGAACTAGAAGTTTCAATCCGTATGACCTATTGCTTAGTAAAGCACCACTGTGTGAGAGTGCATCATCCTTGGATCCAAGGGGCATGTCATTAGCTTGAGGAAGACCCATGGAGATATTTTTATCACTTCTCAAGGCTCTATGAATCAGTCAACATAGATTTAGAGTGGTTAGCAAAGCAGAAGGTAGCAACATCTTAGAGAGAATCGTCATCGGGAGCAATAGATGGCAACAAACATGTGCTTGCCAAAGGCAAGAGGAAGGTTGCAGACAACGCAGAGGTGGAGGAAACCTGCAAGTTCAAAGCATACCCACTTGTTTTAACAGTAGCTTTGGATATTGAGGCTAAGAGGTGACAATGTGACAGAAGGATCGCGTAAGGGAAAAGGGAGAAAGAGAAGCTGGAGGAAGCAAAAAAGGAGTTGCAAGAGTTGAAGCAACAACTCAAGGAAGAAAAAGAGTGCAAAAGAAGGAAGGAAGCGCAACAAGAACAAGAGCAGCAAGAGGCACAACATGCACACATTGATGAAACTACGCCCATACATGTTATTGAATCGTTCGAGTAGCTAGCACAGAGCAGACAAGGTGAGAAGTCGTGAGAGCAAGACTTTGCTCAAGAGGTTGAATAGATGCTAGAGCAGATGGACATGGATATGGTTCAGCTAGAGTTAGATAAGAATATTGACCCCATGGCTTAGGACCAAGAGGTCGCCCAAATGGCTTCACTAGATCCAGAAGTAGAGGATGTCCCAAGCAATCAAGGAGACACTGAAATCCTCGAAGACAATCTGGAAGTGAAGTTGCACAACATATCTTTCGACGAGTCACAACATAGAGTTGTGTAGTCACGTAGAGTGCCCACTCCGGATGTGCATGTATCTGCTACATAGTTTGAAGAACAAGTGGTCATGTCCAATGTGTGCATACATCTTGCTGCACTGGTCGATGCTACCAAATCATATGCCGAAGCCACTAGCTCGAGCATTAGATTCTTGATAGCTAAGAACGAGCACATGGGAAAGGAGCTACAAGCAGCCAAGCATGGAAGAGAGAAAGTTACAACATTTTCTAGAGTAGAGTTGAGAAGATAGATACCAGAAGAAGCATCGTTACTCGATACATTCAAATTCGTCACCATGCATAAGTCAGTTTTCCATCTCAATGGTTGGCAGTAGCGCTGTGCTAGGAGAGTGTGCATCTTGTCAGACTTGCACACTACTATTTATCACATGAAAATATGGACAATGAGGTAGAAGGGATCCCCATTACATTTTCTAAATATGATTAAGCCAAAGGTGATAGAGTTGAAGGCACGCATCCAGAGTCAAATACAGAACTATGAAAAAATCCCGCAACTCATCACCAGTTTATAGGCTTCACATGCATGGGTGTTCAAGAGCATGGATGTCATTGTGTGCATGAATGTGATCCCATCCGTTGGCACACTAACCAAGGTGAAGTCAAATAACTAAGTCCGACTAGAGCTGGACATGTTCTTTGATCAATTGACATGCATAAGAACTAGGGTAGACTTGCAGATGAGCGTAGACACTATGCACTAGTATGTTGTTGGTCTAGCTGCACTCAAGACTGTGATGCACATATTATCTGAGGATTTGGACAAAGGTGCCAAATTAGTGTACTCAGATGCAATGGAGGCAAAAGTTCCCTTTCAGAAGGATGTCACCACAGAGTACGCAGACACCATAATATACTACCAAGCTTGGCATCAATTCGCCACTGTCAGACATTGCAAGGATGTCACAGAGTTAGTTTTCCCACAGTTGTCTGAGTCTTAGTGATGTCTTGCATGGCTTACTCAAGCCTATTTTTATCTCACATGGGTACATGTGTAGACTGTAATGTAAACATGTCGTAAAAGTGAAAGATCAAGTGTCAATAATAGAATGTAACAATCATGTAGTAGTTGAAGAGCCATAAGGGTAGGTGAAGAGTCACAAAGCGGAATGTCAAGGGTCACCCCTGTTATAGACATTTTTGGGAAATGCAATCATAAATGTCCATAAAATAAGGGCTCCTAAGTCCCTAAAAGTGTTGCTTCACTGCCTAAAGGAACAAGATCAGCTGATTACATCATCTCCCAGAGGTTCTCCACTAAAAACTGCTCAGAAATGGTCAAAACTGGACCATACTGAATACCCAGTGCAGAAGGTGCGATGCATATCACCTTCCCAGTGCAGAGGGTGTGATGCATATTGAATGGCCCCTCTGTAGGGTGTGATGGTCGGGAATGGACAAATGGCAAGGACAATTTGCGAGGTGGAAGATCATGGAATCTTCCAGAAGCTTCCCCTCTGACACTTGCCTCTCTGTTTTCAACCAGGGACGAGTAAGAGATCATCATTCTCCAAGTGGAATCAAGAACTATCAGAGAGAGGACACTAATCAAGACCCCAGAAGATGACTCACCTCCCTACAATCATCTATATATGGATCCCTCATCACAGAGATCCGGAGGCTGGAATTTTGTATCTTGTAGATAAGTGTTGTTGGTTTTCTGGAGAAACTTCATAGTGTTGGGTGATCTAAGCTTTACTTGAGGTGAAGAAGGGCTTTCTTGCTGGAGGATGATGCTGGGTCAGAACATATGGTTGTAATCCTCTTGCTATTCTTGATCTTAATAAAGCTATTCAAGTTTTCCTCCATATTCTTGTATGTTTGATTATATATGCATTTGTATGGTTAACACATATCTGGTGCTGTGTTATTTATGAATATAGATCTCTGTTCTTCGATAGTAGTATGTTGCTTTGATTCCACAGGTGCTCTTTGAAGCTGGGCAGACAAAGAAAAAGCAGCAAAGCTCTATCAGGAAGGAGAGGAATCAAATAAGGAACCAAGCGCAAGACTAAGGTTGGTGTCCTTTGTTCCAGTCTTATCTATTTTCATAAAGGAAAGCGAAAGTAGACTTTACTTGTTTGTTTCTAAGATAACTACCAGTCTTAGTGGGAATAGCAGCTCCGAGTGGACACTATTCCCGGTAACAACCCCACCCTTTTCTATATATAGAACCTCATAACTCATTGTACAGGATTTTGCGAGCCAAGCTTCCTATAGCGATAACTTAGAGAAAGCTTGGAGTGTATTGTAACAAGCATTGGCTTCTCCACAGTGTAGAGCTAGTACATCTCTTTGGAGGAGCACGCGGCAGTGACTGTAATGTTTCACTATCACAGCTAGTGGAAGTCATGGTTGTATGTATGATTGGATCTTTTCCTTTTTTAATATAATGGAACCAACATGTTTCATGGGTACGTTTTTATTGTAGTTTGGCTATACTGGTTACTTTAATGATGTATGTAGTTGTAATTTATGCATGTATGTTTGGACTATTTCGTATGTGTTTGTATGAACCTTATCGAAGGATGTTGTTGATATAACCCATCACTTTGGATCATACGATATCCTGCTTTCCATATCGTGGTGTATTTCTGCTCGTGTGTTCCCTTTCAAGTGCATGTTATCATAGGTTTCTAAGGGGCACACTCTTACCCCCTCTTGTATGTGCTAGAGCCTTTCATGCACCTTCCTTGACTTTCTTCAAGGTCACACCCTTGCTACCAACAATGACATCTTACTTACCACTATGCATGACCATAGTAAAGGCTATATCGTACCACCCACTACTGAGACTCCTGCTCCAAATGGTCTAAAGTCTAGTTGGGACATCTTACTAGGGAGATCCCCTGACATGTGGGTGGGTCGAGCACCATGAAAAATCTCATAGAGTCCAATTAGTAAAGGAAGAGTGGGAAAAGGAGCCTTTTCCTTGTATGGAGTTGTGCAAACAATCTATCATTCAAATGATAGGCTACATCCTACAAGACCACCTTATTGGCCACATACCTCGGCATAAGATGAGGGAATTTCTAACACCTGAAGCATTTGATGTATGTGGCCTACGATGAAGCAAACCAAACTGCAATATCATAAAATGCCTCCTTTTCTTGATGTATCATGCAAGGAGGTTATGTCTCAAAGATCATCATGTATGACATTGTAAAGAAGTTCTCTGCGAGCTTATCATAAAATCCTTGAAAATTGATTTTTGATAATAGTCTGCAATGAAAGTATATAGGTAACTATTCATGTGGGGTCTAGTTCCATTATCATGGTAAAATCACAACAGGCACAAATACCATCTAGTGGGCAAGCAAAAATGTAAAATTATTGTGCTTGCTTAGCCTATTAGGTTGTCTTAGCCTATTGTATCTAAACCTGAGGTTCGTTAGACAGGATATCTACATGGTTGAAAACTTTACCTCTTGAGACAACCATTTTGAATAAGAAGATTTAATTCTCCTTAAAGCTATATGCATTACTCTACCCATACAACGTACAACACATTTCTATGAGATAGTCATAAACATTCCTCAAGGATTTGGTCATATAAAATACACTCAGTCTCTGACGAAATCTTGCAGGATTTCTGCACCAAGATTTGATGATTTACTTAGTATTGAGATTTTCCCAATTTGCATAAAACTGATTGTTTACATACTACCTATGCCTTATCATCTTGTAATAATAGTGTATATCATGTAGATGGTAACTGGAAATATCATTGCTTCTTTCACTAAAAAGGACCAAATTTGTATTATCCATGTGCAAAAAGATCCATTGATGGATTTTGCACAAGGCATCATTGGGAAATGACATGTACCTATGTGTATCCTAGACCTCTTGATGTTTATGTAAACTTCCTTGTCTTCCAAGTCTTCTGGGAACTACTTTTTCATGAAATCATATTTAATCTCCTTCTATGAGACTTTCAAGGATTTATCTATGAAGATTTTATATTTGAAAGAATAGGGACTATAGGATTAATGATTTCCACTGCCTTCTTAGTACTAGATTTTGAAATGTCTTTTGATGTAGCTTGACAAGTTGCTGGAGACCATCAAAGTAATTAATCAGATAAGTGATAGTGGCACTTCCAAGTTAGTAGGATTGTGCCTCACCTCCACTTTTTTCAGCTTCCAAGGTGAGTTCTTTGAATAGATCTATGGGGTTGGTATGGATTCTCCACTTTCCCCCATAGTTACTAACTTATTCATGGAATATTTTGAGACCAAAGCTTTGGCCTCTACTCCCTCCCACCCTATGAAATGGAAAAGGTTTGTTGACGATAGTTGGGTTGTTTGGCCCCATGGCTGTATGAAATTAGATATGTTTCTCTATCATCTTAATTCCCAATCTGAATCCATCAAGTTCATGATGGAGGTTGAATTTAATGGGTGCCTTCCTTTTCTTGATATTCTCCTCTCTACGGTGGATGATGGTTCTATTTCTCATCAAGTTTTTCGAAAAAAAAGTCACATCAAACATTATCTTCACGGAACTTCTCATTATTTTCTAGCCTAGAAGACGGGAGTTCTTAACACGCTTGCCACCCAGACTCTTAGGATTTCTGATGAGAATCACCTTGAAGAAGAGAAGTCTCATATTTTGAGAGTTTTTGGAAATAATGGCTATAACAGACAGCAAGGCCTCAGAGCCTTTCCAAGATCCTGTAAATAATCTTGAGTTAAGTCTACTCATGATAATTGCAATTCCAATGTGTTTCTTCCCTTAATCTAAGGGACCACAAATAAGATTTCTCATATTCTTAAAAAGAATAAAGTTGCCATGATTTTCAAGCCCCTTACCACCATTAGAAACTCTCTTAGATCTGTTAAAGACCATGTTAACCCTAAATACATGAAAGGGGTATACTAAATACCTTGCTCATGTGGAGTTCCTTACATTGGCAAAACTGGTGGATCCATCAACCAAAGAATCCAAGAACATGTAGCAGACATTAGGCACATTCTCTCTCGTTCCTCAGCTTTAGTTGAACATGAGGTATGAAATCTAAACACCATGTTTTCGTTAAGGATACCCATATCATTGTCAGGGTTAATGATTTCCATGATAGGAAGCTAAGACAAGACATTGAGATTGAGAACACCTGTGATCAATCTCAACAAAGATGATGGTTGGAAATTGAGTAGAAGCCCGATCCCTACCCTTTCCTCTTGATTGCTTCCATTTCTATCCTCCACGTTTTTTTTTTTAATGCTTATCTAGTTTTAGTTTTTTTCCCTTTTATTTTAAATCATTAGTTTAACTTTATTATTATTTCATCCTTATTCTATGTAGAATTAATTATTTTTCATTCTCTTTTTGTAAATAATATTAATTAACAATTTAAATAATAACACATTAATACTTTTCCTATTTAGTTTATAACCATGATCTTGAATAAAAATATTTAATAAATAAATATTATCTCCTTAATGTATTATTATATTATATTATAATCCTTTCTTATTTTAATTTGTTGAATATACAAATATAAATTTTAATTAATTAATAATTTTATATTCCATTAACAAATTTCTTAACGGCTAGCTCATAATGACTAGTTTATAACGGATATTTCATAATGGACAATTCCAAGCAAGGATGCTTCTCTACTATTTAAACAATTGTGAAGATTGATTTTTTCACCTTTGTCCTCAGGATGAACCACATTATTTGGTTCGAAACATTGACTAAATCTCAAGAACGTGATTAATCTGAAAGACAATACTATTATCAATATGGATCATCAAAGTCTAATATCTAAGATGATGAGAGTGTAATGTACTCTATATTTTGAGCACCTACAAGTGGGAATTCACTCATGGAGAAGAACAATTATTTTTAATAAATTCCCTAACTCTCGCATGTAAACTATTCAAAATATAGTGTCGAAGGAAGATGTGGACTAGTAAAAGCAGAAGCCTATCAGAGGTGAGACAAGGTGACTTAACTATCTATTGGAAATGTGCACTACACCATGAAAAATATAAAGGTGCATGTTCGAACAATACTGGATAGAAAGGGCCTAACTGAGGCTTGAGAGTGTGTTTCTCACTCAAAGAGAGAGAGGGAAACTGCATAGATGTAGGGCATTGTCACAAGGGACAATGAGGGGACACATTAATGCTAGAGAGTGTGTTGTGAGCTCTTGAAGAGCTAGTGAAGGGGCGGGGTGTAGTAACAATGGACAAGGATTCCAACTGTTTCTTTTTAGTGCACTATGTGCTCACGAGAGATGCTTGTTGTTGGTTGGGCACAATTTTAAAATATAGAGGGTCCTTGTTTCTAAAACGTGTGCTCTAAAGGGAGATTCTTTTGCTACGCACACCTTTGATGGACATGGGGTCCTTGTTTCCAGAAGTCTGCTCTACTCAAAGATGGGTTGAAAACAACTACTTGAAGGACACCAACATGTGTTAAACACAATAACCATGAAGGAAAGGAGCTACAAGTGTTTCTAAGTTCTACCACAATCATGACTGGAAGGTGAAAGGCCATGGAACATAGAATCCGAAAAAAGAGCACTTGTGGAAATAAGACAACACTTGTACAAGGAAGTAAGGATTAAAATTCCACTTAATAAGTGAAAAGAAACTAAAATTCCATTAAGGAAAACATAAGCATCACTAAAAATAAAAAAAGAAATAAAATACGACATTGTGAAAAACTTATTGAGAATCCACACACTTTAGATCAAGATTTAAGAAAAAAATCCTTATGATGTCAGCCTAGAACGAAAAATTATTGCGAGAATAAATGATGAGATGGGCCTGTCTAAAAAGAAAATTACTTCAAAACAAGTTCATGTATCATCACCACTTGTCAATTGATGAGTGAGTTAGTTATAAGAAGTGGAGTGGCCTCTTATTTTATAGGAGTGCACTCAACATGCAAACAAGAATGACACATGAAAGAGAAACAAGAGGTCATATTCAAGAGACACAAGAGGGAATAATCATTGACGTCAAGGAGTGCATTAGAGCGAAGGCATAGAAGGGTTTAGTCACAGATGGCAAACTGTGTATGCTCCTTGTTGGCAAGGAGTTTTATCCACTAATTCAAAAAAGTGCATTCTACTTATTGTTTGAAGTGTGCTCATGCCTAGGAGGGAGTAGATTCCCCTAACAATGGGTTTTGTGACTACTAACTTTAGAAACTATTCTTTACTTAAGAGAAAGAATTCACTTTTTTCACTTTTGTATGATTTTTTAGTCAGGTTAAGAAAGCCAATAACTAAGTGAAAGAAAGCTAGTTCTTCTCCTATCTTAATGAAGATGACATAAGTGCTTCCATATATATGATGACGATGCTTAGGAAAATTTTAACTAGGAGTCAAAGTGACACTTTGGAATATTGCAAGGATAGCTGTCATTTAGAAGAACATGAACAAAAAAAAGATGACACATGATAACTTTAGACGATAATTTATGTAGGCTCAAAAACTGGCTGGGGAATTTTTGTTTAGGGTGGTTGTCATAGTGATAACACTTGGTGACACACTAGAATAAATCCAACTTCTTTTTGAGCTTGTGATGAATATCAATTCCAGTTGAGCTTGTGATGAATATCAATTCCTAGGTACTTGTAGGAAGACACTTCCTCCAAGTTACTATTGTCATACATAAAATTAGCGTAAGTGTCCTTCTTGGATTTGATAATCATAACTTTTTTTGTGAGTGTTAATAATCATACCCATGGTAGAGCAGAAATCCTTAAGAAGTATAAGTTTCTTATCAAGATAAGATGGGAACTTTGCAAGAAGAACAATATCGTCGGTGTAGAGAAGAAGGATGATGACTATCCCAGCTAAGATCGTGCCAGCACATCCTACTTCCTCCAAATAGCCTTCTAGCTTGTTGATGTAAATGCCAAATAGGGCAGTGGAGAGGGGGCAACCTTGTTTAACTCTGATATTACACATAATATCTTTCGACCACCCCTCATTGCTCTTTAACTTGGAAATTACATTCTCTTATAACCTTATAGCGGCAGCTCTCAACTCAAAAGGAAAATTTAGCTCTTCTAATCTATTCCAAAGGCTGTTTCTAGGAACCGTTTCGAAAGCCTTTCTAAAGTCCACAAAGTAACAAAAGAGATTGGATTTATCATTGCGACATTCCTCCACAATGATCCTAAGCGTAACGAGGTGGTCTGTTGTTGAGTGCTGCTTTCTAAAACCCATTGGCCTTTAGCCCACTTATCTTCACTTTCAAGCCATGTGCTCAACTTCCTTTCCAAAATAATACCATATAGCTTGGCTAGGAGAGGGCTGATCATAATTGTCCGACAATTAGAGGGGTTATTTGCATCCCCACTTTTAAAATAGGGATAATGAGGCTTTGATTCCATGGTTTAGGGAACCCTTGCTTGACCGATTGATTGAAAAGCTTGTGAATGTGGGGGGTGAGGACATGACCTCCAATTTTTAAGATTTCTACTTGGTAACCTTCAATGTCCTTAGCTTTCCCATTAACCAAGTGATTAACCCCAGAATCAATGTCTTCTAATGAGAAAACTTCTTTTGTTGTGAGAAGGGTTTCAAAGCTATCCATGACATTTGGAGATTCATAAAGCTTTTTAAGATAGGAATTCCAGTCGTGTAAAGCAATTTTATTATTATCTTTAGTTTTCCTAGTTAGAATCTGCCTCCAAAATTTCTTAGGAGCTACCTTAGAGAGGTGTAAGAGATTCTCTTGTCTTTTACGAATATACTGTCTTTTTTTTCCTTTTAGTTAGGGCTTTGTATATTTTTATCTTGACAATTTTAAGAGATTCATCAACAACTTCCTTAATTGCTCTCCTTGCATTTTTACAATCTTTGTCATACCATGGGTTGGTTTTGCTATTTCTTTTATTAGTTGAAACTTCAATTGAGAACTTGTTAATAGAATATGAGAGGGTTGTAGTAAAATTATGATATAGATCTTCTATGTTGTCTATACTAGATAAAGGAAGCAAATTCGTTTTAATTCATTTAGAAAGAGATCCTTTTTATTTCTATCAAAGATTAACTTCTTTTGGTTATAAGGATTATCTTCTATGGGATCTCTATACATGAAAAGATTGAGAGTTATAAGTAAAGGCCTATGATCAGAGTCAGGCTCGTGGTCGTTTAAGATGCCAAAATTTGTTATTTCGTTGTATAGAGGGACATCAGAGATAACATAGTCCACCACGCTGCTACCAAGCCCATGGATACAGGTCATCTGGCTAGAATTGGGTCACTTCTTTAGACTGTTGCAAATTATGAGATCTTGAGCACTACAGATCTTGACTAGCTCCGACCCAAACAAATTCTCCCCGAGGTCTTCAGATCTCCTTTTGTACCAGCTGGCCAGAGGAAGGTCTTCGTCTAACCAATGAGGGTTAGGGTTGAAATGTTTTCTTAGAAGAATAGCTTGGTTTCTTGAAGTTCGAGCATTAAAATCACCCATTAAAAGGATATTGCCTTCATTCCTTAGGTTAGAAATATCATTCTCTAAACCATTGTAAGGATTATTTTTATCTAGATTCTTTTTCTTATAGAAGTTAGAATTGATGGGGGGAAATAACAGATTGCTATGCAGGTCTTTTTATCATAAATTTCAGTAATTTCTATCCAACTATATTGGTTGCAAGGGTTGTTTTTATAAATCCTAGCATGGGGAGAGATGTTCTTCTTAATTTAACAAGCTATACTCCCAATGCCTCTACGGGAGGATCGCTTATTCCAGGTAGACAATAATGTAAAGCCATCTATGTTAGGGACCTTAGATTCTTTGTGCTCCCGAGTTTCAACAAGAAAAATAATATCAACATCATTTGAGATCCAACTTAGCTTGGGTCCTTTGTTCCATGGAAAGCCCCGACAGTTCCAAGAAAGAATCCGGAGCATGTTGAATTGTTATTTATTATTATATTTTTTGGTTTCTATCTCGAATAATGACTTTTCTATTTCTAATTATTGCCCGTTTTCCTTCCTTCCTAGTTTCCTTTACCTTTTGAACCTCCTTTCTCAATTCTGCTTGATCTTCTGGAATGAGATATTGACTTATAAATATTCCCATTCCTTTTAGACTTGAGGTTTTACTAAGTATGTCATACTTATAATTAGTAGAGCTCACCTTTATTTGGGTCAACCTTCCTTTATTCTCAGTTAGTTTCCCCAACCTTGTTGCTCCTGTGAGACACGTTATTTCAATTTGTAATCCGTTATGTAATTCTGTCTGGGCTATGGCTAAAGTATCCTCGTCTACCTCCTCTTTCAAACCGAAGATTATAAGGTTCAAGGCCCTTTTGTTACGCTCATGGTCTAATTCTATCAATTTTTTCATTTCATCTTTAATTGGTTTGATATCTAATTTATCTGCCACAGTATTTAGGGTGAGGTGGTTATTAACTTTTCTTTCTAGCTCTTTAATTATGTCCTTCATTTTAAGACTCTCTAAAGTATCAACATCTACTTGCTAGGATGTTTGGTTCATATCTTGGTTTTATTTTTCTATAACCTGCAACCTAATCTCCATTGCCTCCATCTTATTCTCCAATAGTTCTTTTTTATTTTCTATTTGTTTTTGGATCTTGTCTTCAAGAGATGTGAATTTATTTTCCAGCATGGCTACTAACTCTGTTTGTAGCTTGACTTCTCTTTCTTCTCTACGTTTCTCTAAAGACTCTATATACACATAGAGGCTCTATAGACTAAAATAGTTTTCCAGAATCAACAGATTTTTATAAGATAATGGATTATTATGTGTGACATAATTATATTATATTTATATTTTAAAATTAATAAATTTTTATTGATTAATAAATGATTATTCATGAACCATTTATTTAAAATATTATGAAATACATTAAATTTATAATTAAAAAATGAATATTTATGTGATAATAAATATTATTTATGAATTTTATTTAAATTACTCTAAAAATTACATTAAATTTATAATTAAAAATAAAATAGAGTTTATAATATATATGACAGTGGATGGTTATTCATGAGCCTTTTATTTAAATTATTCTGAAGTACATTAATTTTATAATTAAAAAAATAAATTAAATCATGTGAACTTTGAGGTTTTCGTATTACGATTGTATGAGAAAATCTATTAGTGATTCAAACGACCCACCTATTAAGCTGTCACCGTCATTAAATTTCAAATGAGGTCTGTATGCACGCAAATATTAAACTATACGGCATCCGTAAGTGACTTTTGTAGAATCTTTAAAACTTCTGGATGGTACACCATTTTTGAACGTTATCACTGCATTGCATAAGCTCTCGTCCTTTATCCTCCCATCTGCCGTCATTCGTCTTTTTATGGTTGCAGCATCCGACTCATCTGCCACGGAGGCGATGATTCGGGCCACGATACTGGCCGAGAAGTCACGGGTCCTGTATCGACATGTGACCGATCAGAGATCCACCATGGATCGTTATGCTATTTATCAGTCCATTCACGGGTCTTATGCTGGACACGGTGTTGGTGCTTCGCGGGCTCGTTCTACCCACGAGGCTGCTGGATCACACAAGACATACAACAAATCTCGGGTTCCGGCAAAGTCTTCGGCCCCCCCTCCTGCCATTGACTTGGACAATCCTCACCTCTCCGAGAGGATTGACAGTTTACAGAAATTTGCTCTCATTGGACGCTGGCATTTTCCAGAGATGTGCGATGACGAGATGCGGAAATGGATTGCAGTCCATTGGAAGCCTGTGATTGGTTATACGCCCATCATTTCCCATCTCATGAAGGACTGGTACTGCTTTCACTTCCTCGATGCTGCTGACACTGATGTTATTCTCCGGGGTCCTTCGGTCTATAAGCGGAGTTTCCTTGCCCTCCATCGATGGTTCATTGGCTATGATCCCTTAAAAAACACGCCTTCTCATAACCTGATTTGGGTTAAACTTCCGAACCTGCCTTTGGAAATGTGGTCCAAAGAGATTTTAGAGATCATTGGTAATTCTATTGGTCGGTTTATTTATGTTGATCCGTGGTGTATTGGCGAAAAAGACAAGAGGATCGCATGGATTCTTATTGAACGGGCATACAGGGGTGGGTACCCGGAACATATTGACATCACTTGGCGTGGCATGCGGATCTCTCAGCGATTGGACTTTTGGGGCATTCCTTTTCGATGTGCCGCTTGCCACAGGACTGGGCATCTCATTGATAAATGTCCCGGGAAATATGCCCTAAAACGTCAGATTCCTCATCTGAAGAAATCTTCTTATCGATGCCTTCCTGACTCTGATGCAATCCATGTGCCGTCGCCTATTGACCCTTATCATCCTCCGTCTATATCTCCATGTCTTTCCGATAGACGTCCATCTCTATCTCTTGTTGGTTCTAATCTGGGGAGGGTCAATGACTGTCTCCCAGAGTCGCACACATCTCTCCATCCATGTGACCCTATTCCTGAGCCGAAAGACGACCCTGCCATCCGATCTCCCTCTCCTATTCAACTCGGAGATATCACCATGGGCTCCCTCCCCATTTTCATATCTTTCTCCTCCTCCTCACGCTCTTTTCACCCACCGTCACCAAAGGGGAAGGAACTCATCTCTGCTGTTACACCTGCTAATTCTCCCTCCTCATCACCCGCCAACCTTTTCGACAGTGACATCGACCTCCTCCTCCGCCATAAATCAGTGGAATTAGAACCCCTTACAATCCATAAGCCATCTGACTGTGCCTCTCCCACCATCAGCCCGGCGTCTGCAAGGAATATTACTGTCCGGAAAACATCTCGGGGTGGCACTCGCCACTTCCGCGGTAGATCTCACATTCCTGAGTATGGGGTTCGATCTTTATCTCTGGTGGATGTCCCTATTTATGATATGTCTTCTCCTTAGACTCAGCCTCTTAGAGCAGATGTGGCTGGACCATCTAATAAATGATGGATATTGTTTCCATGAACATTTGAGGGCTCGGTGCAGGCCCTAAATATCTTGCGCTAAAACATATTTTCTACTCTGCTCGTCCGAAAATTATTCTTATCCAAGAAACTATGCATGACAGGCTTTCATCCATTTCATATTTCCGGAAGATGTTTCCTACATGGTATATGGTGGCCATTGATGCAATTGGTCATTCTAGGGGGCTTGCAGTTTTGTGGAATCCCCTATGGATTAGCGCCAATGCTTATAAATGTTTTGCGGGAATTATGTTCCCTGCTACTTTCCAGGGGCACCGCCTCCCCATCAATGTTCTTAATACTTACGCTCCATATCTTCATAGATTTCCTTTCTGGGATCGATTCTTTTCTTCGGATCTGTGAGATTAGGAGTCTGATGATTGCGGGGGATTTAAACTTCACTCTTTGTCCTGATGAAGTTTGGGTTGGTGGCAGGAAAATGGATCCGCTTGCTGAATTCTTAAAGAACCATCTATTGAATAGGAACCTCATTGATGTTGCTCCTTCGGTTCTGTCTCATACATGGGACAATGGTCGATCTGGCAGCGCTTATATTGCAAAGCGTATTGACCGTGTTATCATACATGCGGATATTCTTGACTCTATGGGTATGCCCTATCTCTCCATAGGAAATGAATCCATATCGGACCATCGACCCATTTATGTTCAATGGTGGCACAAGTGTTACAGTCAGCATTATCCTTTTAAATTCAACAAGACTTACTTGGATGATCCGGTTTTACTCCACATTGTTACAGATGCATGGAATGCCTCTGTTCACAATGGTTCCTCATCTCCCCCCTCTTTTAGAGAGCGGATGTCATATGTTCGAACAAAAGTAAAGACATGGAAATTGGATAAAAGGAAGAGCGATCGTTTATCTTTGCAGAAAATTCAATGTGAGCTGGATCACATATACAACTCCATTGATCCTAATTCCCTCTCCTTTGGTACCAGATGTCGTATTGGCGAGCTTTCCTGTCTCAAGCTTCAATACTTAAAACAGGAGGAGTCCACATGGCGGCTTAAGAGCAGGGTGTTATGGCTCAAGGAGGGGATCGGAATACTAAATTTTTTCACAAATTCGCCAATCACAGAAGAGAGATGAATGTTGTTTGGAGAATATGTGACGGGAAAGGGGGTTATCTCTATACCCAACAGGAAATCTCTGATGCTGCTCTCAAACACTTTAGTCTACAATATAGCAGGGGGAAGGGCAGCGCCATTCATGATATTTTATGGGGCATCGAATTATTCCCTACTATGTTTGATGATGCTATTAATGAATCTATATATCAGCCGATTACCGAGGAAGAGCTCTATGGTATCCTCAAGGCATTCAACAAAGACAAATGTCCTGGCCCTGATGGCTGGACTATTGAATTTTTTATCCATTTCTTTGACATCATAAAAAATGATCTCATACAGATGATTGAGGAGTCCCGCATCTCTGGGCACATTCACCCACACATTTCATCCACACTGATCGCTCTCATCCCTAAAAAGAGAGATGCGGACACCTTTTTCGACTTCAGATCGATCTCCTTGTGCAATATATCATTCAAGATTATTTCAAAGATCATCGCTAAACGTATAAAGGGCACCTTGGCCACACACTTATCAAAGGATCAACATGCATTTCTTAAGGGACGTAACATTTTGGACGTTGTGGCATATACTCAGGAATGTATCTTCTCCATGTTCTCCAAGAACATTGACGCGGCTGTACTCAAAATAGACTTGCAAAAATCCTATGACTGCATAGACTGGGGCTTCATCAGATGTCTTCTGGCAAAAATTGGCCTGCGATTTGAGATGATCAACTGGATCATGGCATGTATTGAAAACGTTAACTATGCCATTAATATCAATGGCATACCATCTCCATATTTCCTCGCTGAAAGAGGACTCCGCCAAGGTTTCCCACTTGCACCAATCATTTTTATCTTATCTATGAACACTGCAAGGTTGTGGATGAGCATCGATGTATTCCCATCAAGATTAGCAGGCACATATCTCTATCTCACAATTTATTCGTGGACGATGTTCTCCTATGCGCAATGTTATGTCAAACATCATGGGACTGCCTATTTGACATTCTCAACAATTTTCAAAAGGCCACGGGTCTTGTTATTAATAAGTCCAAATCTACTTTATATTATAATGGTGCAGATATGGACCTGATTAATAGAATCGCTGCCATGTTTGGTGTTCTCTCTTGTCCGATCCAAAATGGGATTACATATCTCGGCTTCCAACTAAAAACAAATAACTACTCGGCCAAAGACTAGGAGTGGTTGATTGAGAGATTTTATAAAAAAATATCATCATGGGAATACAGGACCCTATCACTGGTTGGCAGAGTGATATTGGCTACGGCGGTTTTGTCTCAGCTTTCTGTTTACCAGGCTCACTTGTTCTACTTACCTTCAAGCATCATTCAGCGACTTAACAAGATTACCACAAATTTCATCTGGGGAGGATCGTCTGTGCATAAAAAATTCCACCTTGCAAAAATGAAGGATATATCAATTCTTAAACAGTATGGCGGATGGGGTATCAAGGATCTACGGCAATTTGGATGTGCGCTTTTGTGCCGCACCTTGTGGAGAGGCATTTTCGGCAACAGCCCATGGAGCAATCTAATCCGACAGAAATACATGAAGGGTAGGAATATTGAATTTTGGTACAGGCTTGGGGTCATTGGGCCTCGGAATGGATCCACCATATGGCTCTGCATGAGGAAGATTGAAACATATTTCTTGTCTCGATTGCGATGGCGGATATACACTGGCAGTAGTGTTCTCATTGGTATCGATCCCATACTATGTGGTCATGGCGACTTACATATCCCAAAGGATCTCACCACACATCTTCAGCGGCATGGTTTCTTCACATGGAACAAACTCATCTCGGAATGGCGTGGCACATCCTCAATTTGGAAAGATGGATCAGCTCTTAACCTGCTGGATATATTGGATGGCGACTGGATATCCATCAAGTACACACTATCTTGAGGAGGCTTCCACCGTCATGGCCTTGTTGATCATCTCATATGGACTGTTTGCAGTAACCGGAGGCCTGTTTCCGTTAGAGACATATATACACATATGATGAGTCACAGATTTCCCAATTCTCAAACACTTTTCCCGTTTGTCTTTTGGAAGGCTGGATGTCCTCTAAAATACATCCATTTTGCGTGGCTGGTCTTCCACAACAAGAATCTCTCATGGGAAAACCTCAGGAAGCGATTTTGGCATGGTCCTAACAGATGTACAATGTGCGAATCAGATGAAGAGACCAATCTACACATGTTTTTCAAATGCCCTTCCATTCTACGTGTCTGGTATGTATTGGCAAACACTTTTGTTTTCCTACTGATTGTTTTTGACTCTTCACATGCAGCTCTCATCTGGTGGAGTAGGCAAAGAGGCAATCGGCATTTCCTCATTCTCATCTTTCTCTAGACTGCTTGGAAATGGCGGAATTATCGAATCTTCAATGATTCAAATTCGCCTCTTTCATCCATTCTGGATAATATCTTGGCATCATGGAATATGATATATGGATCTGATGGAATTTGACTGTAATGTTATCTTCCTATATTCACCTCATATGTATATAGGGCCTAGAATTTACTCATTTGACTATCATATATATAGCTGCATACATATATAGTCCTCTTGCTTATGCAATCTGAACTGTCATACTTTTATATATCTGATGTAATCTGCTGAATATAGACCAGATATGTACTACACATATATGTACATATGTCTTTATATTGACTCAATATAATATATCATGTTTTTTTCTCCTGAAAAAAAAAGTGAATTTAATGAAATTTAAAATAAATAAATTAAAATATTATTAAAAAATAACAAATTTAATTCTTAATGTTAAATTATAGAGAAAATTGTAGATTGTTTTAGTTAAAAACAAATTAATAATAAGTTAATGAAAAATTAAACATAATATATTGTCCAGTACATATAATAAGTGTTAAGAGGGATTAAATATTTTGAAGTGCAAATTTTTTTTAGAGTGTAAAATATGGAGAAAGAGAATTGTATAGATGACTTAGCTTAAACTTCTAATTCCAACCAATCCTTAGTATATTTCATATAAAATTGAGAAAAAAATATACTTGAAAAGAGACCAAAATATAAAATAGTGAGTTTACAAAAAAATTTAAACATAAGATTTTATTTTTTTCTCTCTTACACACACACACACACATATATATCTATATACACTATTTTATTTGATATGCGGATTAGGAACTAATTGATTTTTTTACTTATATAATTCTTTTTCTCCTTATATACATAGATTAAACTGATCTTGAAATAAATTAGTTTGTATAGATATTAAAAAAAAATGTGTTTCGAAGTATTGTTAAGAGGTATAAGAATTGTACATATTGTTTATATCTTACTTTATCTCTCTCTAAAGTTAATATAAAATTACATACTTCACATGGATATTGAAATATTTTATTTATGGTTGAGAGTAAAAGAGTGAAATATTTTTATAACATTTCCCACACAAAACGTTGTGTTTTATTATAGCGGAGATTTTTTATTTTATTTTTTTATTTATATAATATTTTTATTTTTTTTAAAAGGGACACATGTTAACTCATTGAGCATTGACATAGTCACACATTGCCCTCATAATGAGCCTTTCAGCGCAATAATTTTCCGTGTAAGTCATCCAATTGTCAATCATGTGCTAGTCATATATTTGAGCTATGATTAGCATTATTATTCTTCCAAATTTTAGGTCTTTATAATCATGTAAAATTTAAGCAATTGAATCAAGCAATCCACTAAGAAAAAAATCTCATTTGAGTATGTTATTTTGTGATTTTCTTCTCGATCCCTCTACTAAATTGATATGAGAGCCAAAAATTTAAAGAGACAAAGTGTCTAAGGTCTGCAACAATATTTTCCCAAGCTACTTAAAGAGAAATGAAGTTAGCATTGTGCCTTTTGCACATCCGATATCTGAACAACAATAATTACCATTGAAAAACATGATTAGTCATGGTTCTACAATGTCGTTGCATTAATATTGCTCATTGAGGGTTTGAAAACCCATCTGTTTGGAAGAAACCATCAAAAGATTGAGAAGCTTCCACAGCTATCGTGAAGCGCAGTCGTCGTCTTCAGAGCAATTTGCAAATCTAAGTATGTGTGCATTGATGCATAATACTGAGCTACAGTAATAGAGTTTGTTTGGTGTGCAAACTATTGACACCTAATCTTTGGATTAAGACAATTCATGTGAATATTGTAAATAGAAAAATAAAGGAAATTGGAAGATGAAGAGACATTGGAAGATGAATCCCAATAGTCTCGCTCTCCTTGTATATATCCATGTTTTCTCTTAATGCAAAACACAATTACTCTCTCGGCCTAACATGATATCATAGCACATGCCTAAAATTAGTCTCGTTCTATTGTAACTCTTGTCATACTATCCCTTTGTCCATAGTTTCTGTGTGTTTGGACAAAGTATTGAATTATCTCTACAAATTTTGGAGCATTGCATTTGATTAAGAATTGGAATAAAAAAAATGGAAGGTGTATTTGCGCTGCAACCATCCCTGTAATGTTTCTTGATTAATCTATTGTGTGTTCTTTGCGTGAACTATGCTGTGAATTGTGCTTGGTGTGTTTGAGTCTGATCATTCTTGCAATATGTTAGAGACTGTGTAATGCTTATTGTGTGATGGTATCTCCTGCAATTCATGTATATGGTGTCATTGCATGATGCATAACATTTTGACTCATGCATTTTGGTGCAAGAGTGTTTCATTTACATTTCAACGGTATGTATATTTCAATGGTATGTATAGTGCAGTTCTTGCTACAGTGATGATGTTGTGTGTTGAATAGTCGCCATGTATGGTGAATGTTGAAGTTTTTTTTGAGATATGTGTGGTATGTGCATTTGTTGTTGAATGTTTTGAATATTGTGTTGGGAACTTATAGTTCATTGAAGTTTTTTTATGGTTATATTATATGTAATGGAATATTATGTTAGTATGTACTGTATGGTGAGGTTCTCATATATGTAAAGTGTGTATTCTATGGTGAAGACCATACGTATATGAAAATGTGTTATGTCTATAAGGTATGAATAGAGAATATATATATATATATATATATATATATATATATATATATATATATATATATATATATATATATATATATATATATATATATATATATATATATATATATATATATATATATTATATATATAATATATATAATAATATAATATATATATATATATATATTATGTGAGTTGTGATATATTATATGGTGGGTGACTATTCATATGCACAATAAAGAGTGATTTTTTTTCTTTCTATTTACATATTAAATCAGTGTTTTACTTAAATATAAGATATCAAGAAAGGTTGTGATTTTTTTATCAAAAGAAAATTATCATTTTTGATGATGCATTCACTTATCTCTATAATTGGAGTGGTTCTCTTTGGAAAAGAGAACTACCATGAGTGTTCCGGGAAGATAAATCACACCTTGATTTTTAATGAGTTATGGAAAGGGGTTTGTGAAGGAGAAGGAGGTAATCCTACTTAGAGGCCTACTTATGACAAGGAGCTTGTCATATGGTAGAACAAGAATGTTAATGCTTATGCCTTGATTGCATCATTAATCAATTAAGAGATGAGTCGTCATATTACTCCTTTTACATATGCTTTTGGTGCTTTAAAGAACCTGAAAGAATTATGTGACTCACACTTTGAGCTAGAATTTGTTTAATTGATTATCAAATTGTTTAATTTAGAATTAAATGATGATGATCCCCTTTCCTTAGCCTCTGAGATAAGAGCCATTATGTATGACATAGAAGCCACTAGTGTTAAAATGGATGTTCCTCTCACATCTTTTGTCAAGGAATTGTATGTATCCCACTTATTCCTATTATCTTGAGTCGTTACAAGCAAGTGGTAAACTTTCAAATATTTATTTTGAATATCTTGTAGACAAGTTTGTTGAAACAAAAATAATTTTGAGAAGAAGAAGATAGATGCTCAGTCTTCTGAAGAGTTGTATGCCTTGCACAAAAAGAGAAGAATCAGGGACAAGATTCTTCTAAAGGAAGAGGTGGTTGAAGAGGACAAGGAAGGAAGAATTTTAGAGGTAGGGGAGAGAAATTTCCAAGGAGAAAGGTCTAATGTTCATTGCATATGGTGTAACAAAAATGGTCATGATGCTTCCACGTGTAACCTATCATGGGATATGATTAGATAGGAAATGGATGAATAGAAAGGAAAATCATCATATAAAAGGAAAGGTAAATCACCTGAGTCCACTCATTATGTTTTGGCACATTGCAACGTTGGAGTAACTGAAGACTTATTTAATGCTTCACTTGCTTCAAGAAAATATGCTTAGTTGCTTGATTCAGGAGCAACTTGCCACATGAATTTTAGAAGAGATTTCTTTGGAGAATTCACTAACAATGTTGATGGAGAATTATAATTTGCAGACAAGTCAAAACTTAAGGCATCAAGGTTGGCACCATCAGGCTCAAATTTCCTAGCCTTCCAAACTTTCTTCTACATGATGTTCTTTACCTCTCAGAGTTCAGGATAAACTTGTTGTCCTTGGTTCACACCCTCTAGCAAAGACACTCCACTCACATTTTTGATGGCAAGGTTGACATTAGAAAGCATCAAATAACTCACTTGTCATGATTGGGATAGAAGAAGAAATGATTTAGTTGCAAGGAACCTCTCCTCATGCATAGAAATTTTAATACAATTCTCATTGTGATGAAG
This sequence comes from Pinus taeda, assembly GCA_000404065.3. Lineage (NCBI taxonomy): Eukaryota > Viridiplantae > Streptophyta > Pinopsida > Pinales > Pinaceae > Pinus > Pinus taeda. The sequence continues at coordinate 146,877 of APFE031658222.1, read as the reverse complement.
GTATACTTCCATCAATTCTTTTATGGCATGCTATATTTGGACATTTGAACTATGACAATCTTTGTTTGTTGAAGAAAAATGGTGTTATTGGTTTTCCTACATTCCAAGGGAACTTAAGCAAGGTGATGCTTGTCTCTTAGGAAAGCACAACAAACAATTTTTTCATGATTATCATTCCACATCACATAGAAATTTTGTTCTCATTCATTATGATCTGTGTGGCCCAATGTTTGTTCCTTATGAAAATGGTAATAAATGCGTGATTAAATTTATGGATGGCTACACCAAAATGTGTTGGGTTTATTTGTTGAAGAACAAATTTGAAGCTTTTGAAGCATTCAAGAACTTTAATACATGGATTGGAAATGAGACACTATCTCATATTGGATCCATTCATATTGATAATGTAAAAGAATATACTTCAAATGAAGTTGAAAACTATCTTCTCTAGCATGGGATAAAACATCAAATAATCATGCCTTATAATCCCCAATAGAACAGAGTAGCAGAAAGAATGAATAGGACAATATTAGATATGTTATGTTCAATGATTTTTTTCAAGAATGTTAAGCTTATGTTTTGGGTCGATGTCATTCTATGCATTGTGTATAAAAATAATATGTGTCCATCTCATGCTCTGAAAAACAAGTCTACCTATGAAATGTGGTATGGACACATTCCTTCGGTGAGGCATCTCAGGGTTTTGGTTCTAGTTGTTATGCCTTGATACCTAAGGAACAAAGAAACAAATTCAATGCAAGGATTATCAAATGTATCTTCTTAGGGTACTCAGATACCTCCTAATCATATTGCTTCTATGATGAAGTAAATAAGAAGTTTATAATATCTAGAGATGTGATCTTTCTTGAATCTCCCAAGACGAACAATGTTGTTGAGTGACAAATTGATCTCTTGGATATATTCATGCATGCAAAAAAATTTCAAGAGTTTGAGAAAGAGATTCCACATCTTGAAGGGGGGATTCCTTTACTCGATCAATCTGTGGAATATCCTTATGAAGAATTGATCTAGGTGGATCCAGAGAGGCTCAAAACTTGAAGTTTGCATTTCGTCGAAGATAGGAGGATAATGAAGAGCTCATCATCTTGATTCTAATGAAACTGATGACACTCAAATCTGACCTTGTATGTGCAATTTATTTGAAGCCAAATTTCAAGTCAAAGGGAATAAACATTTGTCACCGGCTAAATTTGGAGGCTCACTAAATTTGGCAGAATCCACTAAAATTGTCATCCACTAACCAAATGACAATTTGGCACTTATCGGCAGCCAAAAATGACCAAATTGTCACTTGTTTAATTTTTTCGGTGACCCTAGAAAAATGTGGCAACATAGTTGTATATTATTAATTAAAAAATAAAAATGAAAAACAAAATTTGACTGGAAGGCCACCAACCCTACAAATCATTGACTATATATTAAAACATATATATTTAGAATATGTGTGGGCTACCATTGATAGACCCACCAAACGAACCAACGTTTAATATGGGGATTGGTAGATATCGAACTAGCCCATCTTGCTGGTTGGCACACCCAACGAGTGGCCCCATCACACAAAAAAACTAAAATTAAAATACCATATCATCACCATATTTAAAAGAGAAATAAAAGAACCAACACTTTGTTTTGAAGTCCCACGAGGGGTGGGGGTCAATCCTAAAACCTCCAAAAACCCAACACCCCAAACAACGAGTGCTAGCAAGGATGCTAGCAAGGATGGCGTTGACATTAGCACCTCAAAGTTATATATAGAACCAACTTTTTCCATGCGACAGGGAGGAGGAATGGAAGTGAAATCAAGAGCATGAAATATTCAAGAATATTTTGTAAAATATTCTAAGAGAATATTCTAGATTCCAAGGGAATATTCTTGTAGTAAAATCTTGAGGACTCTTAAAGATTCCATGGGGGCCAGATTTTGATAGTGTTAGAAATATGCCAAGTTTATACTCATCTAAACTGATTTTTCACTAGGAGTCTGATGGTGCAGCTTGTTTCTTTATAGAGTAGGCAATTTATCTCCTTTCAAAAGAGAATTTTGTGAGGAACCTCAAAGATTCTCCAGAAGCCTAGATTTAACTGTGATAGAAAGGGGTGATGTTTATACTCAAAATATCATGATTTTCACCAGGAAACTGATGGTGCAGAGGTTTTTTTTTATCTGAGTAGCCTATTTTTAGGCCATCCCAAGATTTGGAGGTATAAGGTGTAGTTTTTCCATGTATTCATTTGATTTTGCCTCTGATAAATGGAAGAGGCCTCCCCACCTTGAGTAGCGCTTGGGGACATAGTCCACATTGGATGAACTTCGTTATCAAGTTTTTCATGTTCCTTGTCTATATGGTTTCCTTTGACTTTCCTCCTCTTTAAATTGTATGCACATGTTGTTTTCTTATGTTTAACAGAGAGTCCAATTCAGAAAAGTTAAATATTTGGATCAAATAGATTGCAGTGTATTTCCGGATTCAGCAGATTGAAGAAGATAGGCTAAGATCTAGTTATTATCTCTTCAACTGGGAGGCACCAATTTAGAAGCTGAACATGACACCAATCTTCATTATTTTCATCAATACAATTACATTCCTGCAAGAAAATACAATGGAGCTGCAAAAATACGAGTTCTCTCCACAAGATGACTAATAAAAATACCTCCCTAGAGGAAAATTCTACCTGGTATTTATACAAAAATATTAGGAACCATTCCCCGTGAAAGGAGGAAGCTTTCCCCACCAAAATCCCTTGATTAGTGGATCGGGTTCCCAATACTAGGAATCTGCATTAAATGGCAGGGAACATATTCCTGGATTTTCTCAATCATTGGAGTTCCATAATCTGTGCCATAATTCCATAATATCTTGTTGATTTGTTATTTAATATTGATCCTCCTATAGTAGGGTGCAAGTCCCTAAATTATCTCCTCCTCCAAATCTTCTTAATCTGCCCAATATTCTCATAATATTCCACAAAAATAAATAATATTACGCACAAATATGCAATTATTCATAAACCTTCCTAATGAATATATTAAAGTTAAAAATACATTATCTAATGCAAAAATAGAGGTTTAATGTACTAAAGGATGGTCACAGGCCTTAATTTATGTTTAATTTATAGGCATGGGCCTTAATTTATGTCTAATTTAGAGGCCCATCAACCACTCTCTCATGGTGGGAGAACAAACTTCAGAAAGTAAGTAACCATGTGGGTAAACTCCTTTCTTCCTAGTCTAAATTTGTTTATGCTCTAAAAGGACAACTTGATGTGTTAGCATATTGGTAGAAAGCCATAATAGAATGGCAACATTTAAAACAAGTCAAAAGTCAAGATGTTCAAAACTTCACAGAAGAATTTAGAAAAAAAGCCTTTAACATTAGGAATTCCCTTAGATTCACCTGATACTTTGATGAAGTATATTGGTTCTTTACATGATTATCTTTGACATTATTTATTATTGTTTGAATCCACTAGTCTTGACTCATCTAGTGTGAAAACCATTCACCTTGAAAGTGGGGGAAAGTATGAACAAGGAAACTATGCAAAGAAGGCAACGACAACAAGGAAAATGGGGGCAAACTGATTAGGTGCTCAAAATTATACATTCAAATTTTTTTTAAACCTGTCTTCTGTTTGAAGAGCTTGTCTGTCTGATTACAACAGTGTGAACGACACTCAAATCTAAGCTCGTATGCAGAATTTAGAGCAAGTCAAAGTTCAGATTTGACTTGCTTACATGATAGGATTGGATGATGTGGCAAGGTGCTTCAGTGAATTACGAGGTGCCAAGTGGCAAGCTTCCATTCACCCCCGCATGTTGTGATGCGATAAATCACATATCGTATATCACAACAAGGAAGCAGGTCGACATTACAAAATCGGCCCTGACAGGCTTGGGTTGTGATGTGATATCACAATACAACAAAGTCCTACATATACAAGACCCTGATTCTCCGCTGATTGTGAAATGTGATAGGTTTCATCGATTGCAATATCCCGGATGTGATAAGTTATGAATTCCGATTAATTTTTACATCGAGTCTACTGTATAGCAATCACACATTTCTTCCTTCTTCACAAACATAAGCCCATAGGACTCCACCGATTATGTTATACAATGGATAGTCGGTGTCGACGGATTATGGCCCACTGCATTATAGAATTTTCGCTTAGTTAGTGCGTTTTTGGGGCTAATTTGTAGGATCATGCTGTGTTTGGATAAAACATCTTTGATGTACTTGATCCATGAAATTGGTTCTTCCAAGCGTGTTCATGTTCCAAAAGGCGTTTTGGCAGTTTGCGTGGGATGTGGAGAAGGCGAGATGAAGCTAGATCTCTCCAAGATTGAAGTCGTAACAGTCAATGGTGGTATTGACTCCCTTCACGAAGACACAGGTGAAGGAATTATACATCCCCATGAAGTCAGGGATGCCTTTGCTTTGCTCGTAATTTTTGCAGGCAGGCTCAAGATAGTCATTTGGATAAGAGGTTTTATGGGAATAGCCCAATGTTGGAGGATAAATTTTGTTACTTTTTCTTCTATTCCAGTTCATTTGCATACGTTGGTAGTTATGTAAAAGGTCTTACAGTGGGGAGGAAAAAAATGAGTCATTTGATGCTTTAAAACAATAGATGAGTACAGTTCCAGTACTTGCACTTTCAGACTTGAGACAGTCATTTAAGTTTCAGGTTGTTGTATATGACTATGCCATGGGCACAATCTATTTGCAATGTGGTAAGCCCATTTATTTTTATTCAGAAATTTTCGATGGTAGAGTGTTTAAGTTGCAGCGATAAAGGCACTTCCATTGGATGGGTTTTCTTCTACTATTATACTCGGTCAAAGGGCATAAGAGACAGGTTTGTTGATATACTTTCCAGGCCTATAGTTTGTATAACTACTTTCCTCAAGCATCATTTTGTTTTACATGAAAGTAATGTTTAGAAAAATACATACTTTCAAGATGTATATTCAAGCTTGAGTCAAAGGAATCAAGTGGAGGAATTTTTTTACCATTTGCATCATAATATTTTGTATCATCTTGGTAAGAAAGATGTTTCTACCAATAGTAACATGGACAAGGCCAAAGATTTCATTGAATGACTCCAAATGGTATATCAAATAGTGCAAGAACAACTTGAAAATGTTAAAGGCAAGTACACAGAAAGGCACAACAAGATTTGTGGAGATCACAACTTCCAATTCAGTGATAAATGGATTGAGATTGGAAAGGTGAGGGAATTGTACCATCACCTGCTGGACTATTGAAATTGATCCTTTTAGGGTCCAAAATGCTTCCAGTGGGGAGGAGTGATCAAGTGCTCAAAATTATGCTCAAAAATCAAAGTTTTAGAATTTTGTTAAGCTTATATTTAGATTGAAGGGCTCATCATTGTGAATCCAACGATGTGAATGACACTCAAATCTGAGCTTGTATGCAAAAGTTATAGCAAGTCAAAGTTCAGATTTGACTTGCTTACATCGCAGGATTGGATGATGTGACGAGGTCCTTCAACGAATGAGGAGGTGCCAATTGGCAAGCTGCCATTGGCCCCGACATGTCGCAAATGACAATTGCAAGCAGGTCGGCATTAGGAAACGACCCCTGATAAGATCAGGGTTGCGATGTGATAAATCACATATCGAATATCACAACATGGAAGCAGATCTGCATTACAGAATCGGCTCGAGTAGGCTTGGGTTGCAATGCGATATCGCAATTGCAAATCAAAATAGAGAAAAGTACCACATATACAAGACCTTGGTTCTCCGCCGATTTCGAAATGCGATAGGTTCCGCCAATTGAGATATCTCGAATGTGATAAGTTATGAGTTCTGGTTAATTGTTCTATCGGGTCTGTCGTATCTCAATCACACATTTATGCCTTGTTCATAGACACCGATTGCGATTTGCGATGGAAAATTGGTGTTGACAGATTATGGCCTACTGTGCGGTGAAATTTTCGCTCAGTTAGTGCATTTTTGGGGCTAATTTGTAGGATCATGCCGGGTTTGGAGCAATTTTGTGGAATAAATAGTGGGAAAACTATGAGAAGTCATAACTTCCTCAATTTTTCACCAAATTGGTTGCAAAAAGAGGTTAAATAGCCATTTTTGAGTATTCTGAACAGATTGGTGCATGTTTCATAAGCATTTGAGCATTGTAAACATATATTTTTATACTTTTGATCATAATAGAGAGGCCCAAGCAATTGGAAGCTGAACCAAGAAGATGTAGCCCAAGAGGGGTGAACTACTATATCATGTGCTTGTTGGCAGGGATTGAACCTGCTTGGCGAGTTGGGTAACCTCATCACACAAAATAACAAAAATTAAAATGCCACACCATTACCATATTAAAGAAAAGATTAAAAAAAATCGTCGATGCTTTGTTGTGAAGTCCCACGAGGGGTGGGGGTTGACCTTGGAACATCTAACAACCCAATGACCCAAAAAATGATTGTTATCCCAGATGCCAACGGGGATGGCTTTGACATTAATGCCCCAAAGTTATATTTAAAACTGACTTCTTCCATGTGACAGGGAGGAGGAACGAAAGTGGAATTAGGAGTACAAAGACCAAGACTGGAGGAGTTCCACCTAGGCATGATTTTCGAGGTGAAATATTTGCAGAATATTTTGTAGAATATTCCAGGAGAATATCTAAATTCTAATGGAATATTCTTGTAGCACAATCTTGAGGAATCTAAAAGATTCTATGGGGGTCAGATTTTGATGGTGTCAGAAATGTGCCAAGTTTATACTCATCCCAATGAATTTTTCTCTAAGAGTTTGATGGTGCAGTCTATTCCTTTATCAGAGCAATTGATTTACTACCCACCTTCATAAGAGAATATTATGAGGAATCTCAAAGATTGCCGGGGAGCCCAAATTTGACCATGACAGAAAGGGGTTGTATTTATATTCAAATTTCATGATCCTTTGCCAACAATATGTTAGTGTAGATAATTTTTTAATTCAAGCATCCCTTTTCAAACTGTCCCAAGAGTTGAAGGTATAAGGTGTATTTTTGTTATGTATTCATTTGATTTTGTTGCTAATGAATGAAGATGCCTCCCAACTTTGAGAAGTGCCCGGAGACGTAGTCCACATTGGATGAACTACCTTATCAAGTTTTGTGTGTTCCTTATCTTTATGGTTGCCTTTGATTTTCCTCTTCTTTAAGGAATATGCACATGTGGTTTTCATGCTCTTTTTACAAGCAATTCTAAACACATCAATGAAGTAACATATCTGGGATCAAGCACTCCATCACCCTCATGAAGCTCTAACCATTTATCAAGAAGACACTTTGATTGATGTGATTGAGAGAATTGGGAGGCTAAATCTTGATTCAACCCCATCTTCATCTACTAAACAACCTAGGCCATCTCCAAAAGGTCCCCCAAAATGGCTCACAAAGATGCTTGAAAGTGTTCATCCTGATGAGGTTGGAAAGATAGTAACAAGAAACTAAACTAGACATAATAGAGGTGATATAGATGATCCTAATTCACCTCTTCATATGGATGTGTCTTATGATTATGAAATAAATTTGTTTATAGATTTTGAACCAACTTCCTTTAAAGAGTCTGATTTTCATGATGAATGGAAATAAGCAAATCTGAAAGAATATGATGCTTTGATAAAGTCTGGCATCTAGAATCTAGTTGATCCTCCATTGGGAACCAAACCAATAGGCTACAAGTGGGTCTTCAAGAACAAGTATAAAGAAGATGGGTCACTTGACAAGCATAAAGCTAGGCGTGTGGAAAAAGTTTTTGCATAAAAGGAATGGGTTGATTATGAGGATAATTTTGTGCCCGTGGAAAAATGGACTACCATTTGACCTCTCTTTGTCTTAGTAGTTCAGAACGGTTAGAAAGTCCATCAAACAGATGTAAAAATTGCTTTCTTCAATGAATATATGAAAGGTGATTTTTTTATGTCCCAACTAGAAGGATTTGCTGTGAAGGGTCAGGAACACAAAGTATGCAAGCTTGTCAATCCTTGTATGGCCTCAAACAACCATCATGATGCTGGTATGAGAAATTGATTGAACATCTTCTAAAACTCAATTTCAAACATTATGATGTTGATGATGCACCTTTGTTTGCCAAGAAAGTTGGCAAAACAATTGTATATCTTGTGGTATATGTAGATGATCTTATATTGAAAAGGAATGATGAGAATTGCATTCCATCCATAAAGAAATAATAGAGGAAAGGTTTTGAAATGCCTGACTTGGGACATGTTCACTACTATCTTAGTATTGAAGTAACCCAACATCTGAAGTTTATATTCCTCTCTCAAATGAAGTACATTAGAGATTTGTAGAGCAATTTTGGCATGGTTGAGTGCAATACTTTGATTACTCTGATGGAACAAAATTTAAATCTCACATCCACTAAAGGAAAAGAATTCGAGGATGTAACAAAGTACAAAAAATTCGTAGTAAGTCTCAACTACCTCACTACTACCAAAATAGATATTTCATTTGTTGTTGGAATCCTCTCCATGTTTATGCAAAAGCCTTGTGAGGGTCATTGGTCAGTTGCAAAAATAGTCAGAAGTACTTGAAGTGAACTCAAGACTTTGGACTCAATTATACATAGGTGGATGACTTCAGCTTGATTGGATAATATGATTCAAATTTTGATGGAGATAAAGAAACTGGAGTATCTACTTCATGTTATATTATTAGTCTTGGATTAGGAGTTGTGTTTTGGAGTTCACACAAACAATTATTTCCTTTAGATTCCACAACTAAGGAAGAATATGTGGTAGAAACTGAACCAACGAAGTAAATTGTTTGGCTCAAGAACATTATGGAAGATTTGCAGGAGAACTAAGTGGATTCAAGTACTCTTCTGATTGAAAATGTTTCTGCAATAAATTTGGCCAAGGGTCCAAAGTTCCTTGACCGAACCGAGAAAATTAATGCAAAGTATCATTTGATTTGACATCATGTTAAGTCCAAGACAATCCATCTACGACATTGTTCCATAAATGAGCAGATTGCAGACATCTTCACAAAAGCGCTTGGAAGAAAAAACTTGAAAAACTCAAAATGTTGCTTGGACTCACCAACATCCCTTCAGATTAAGGGGGGGATGTTGACACCTAATCTTTGAGATTAGGAAAATTCATGTAAATATTATAAATACAAAAATAAAGGAAATTGGAAGATGAATCCCAATTTTATCCCTCTACTTGTATATATCCATGTTTTCTCTTAATGTAAAACACAATTCATTCGCGGATTTACTCTCTTGTCCTGACACAAACAATGTAAAGAGCTCCCATTGAAGGTTTGTTACTGTCCATTTTTCCTAAGCTGTCATTTGTCACAGAACCAAAGTCGTATCTTGTTGATAAGATGGCCAGCTAAGAGAGTTATGGTTGGAATCACGCTTGGGAAGGAAGTGCACGTCAGACCAGTGGACGAACGACCAGAAATAAATTAAGTCTCAAAACCATATTTCATGAAGTAATGAGAAAGTTATTAATTTGCTAGTGAAGTTTTTATAGTTAGTGGATTTTTCTTGAGACTAGTTATTCAATAAGCGTGTCAAAAGTAAATCTTTATCAGAATGAATAATATATATATATATATAATATTATATATATATATATATATATATAATATAATATATATATATATATATATAATATAGGAAAGTAAGTTTAATTACTGGGACAAAAAAAAGTGATTAGGATTATTGGAAGAAGAAAGAAGAAAAATATTAAGAAATAAAAGTAAAAATTTTTATTGGAAATTCAAGAAAAATGAGAAAGAAGGAAAAAATAGTTTATTTGCTTTAAGAAAATGTTTTATTTATTTATTTATTTATATATATATTGGTGATTTAGATGCATAACATGGACTTTATTAGTATTTATCTTCCTCCTATTTTTAGTGGTAAATATTATGAGTTTTAGGCCATTAAGATGAGAACCAAATTACAAATGGATGAGTTATGGGATATTGTATTGAATGGGTTTGAAGAAACCCCAAATCAAGTAGCGTATGCTGTTGTGAAACAATACCAAAGAGATCAACTCATAATCAATAGGAAGGGTGATGTACCATCATCATCTCTCATTTGATAGGGTTTGAATGATAACATTATTCATAAGATTGCAACATCAATGACATCTCGAGAAGCTTGAAACATTCTAGCGATGACATACAATGAAAAGGGGAGCAACATTGATCAACATTGAAATAAGCCACAAGGGATTGCAATTGTTAATGAAGTGCTTGTTGTAATAGAAGTAACATGAGAAGTTGTAGAAGAGTCGGCCAAAGAAGAGGAAGATATACATGACAAGAGCCTACAATTATCAAAGAGACATATGTTGAAGAAATTGCAGAAGATTTTGATATTCCAGAAATAATTGGGAACATAAATAAGACATGGACACTACAATTGTCATATGTAATAGAGTGAAGCTAGTTGAAGAAATTGTAGAAGAAAATAATGATTTTGTACAAGATACAATGCATGAACATGGTAAAAGGAGTGACATTGAGTATACAAATATATGTGTAAGGAGTGACATTGAGTATACAAATATATGTGTCCAAGATAAAATTGAAACCACATTTGCAGCAACAACAATAGGGGAAAGAACTTATTAGTGAGTGTTCAAATTGTTGAGAAAATTATATTTATCAATTAATCATATATGTGTACGAACCAAAATTAGCATAACTATTCTTAACAATTTCTTAATAATTTTAGATTTTTATAATCATGTAATTTTAAATATCTTTAAACTTTAATATAAGTAATATTACTAATGTTACACGGACCTTAATTTTCTATTCATTTGAATTGTTATAATTTAATGTGTAAATCTTTTCCATTAGATAAATTTTTAATGATTTTTTTTTCAAATAAGAAAAAAGCTAAATTGTATTAAAAACAGATAAGACCATTTCATATGAATAAACTGAAATATGAGATAATTCCTTGGCTTTGCAAACTAATAGGAGTATCAACTCTATGCTTTGCTTCAAAAGCCTACATGAAGAAAAGAGGAAATAGCTAAAAATGATATGTATATGTTGTACACATAAAAGAACAAAAGTTACTAGATAAATCACTTAGATAGATATAGTCTCCTTATAACGAGCATCTTCTGTCAGTTGAGAGAAAACATGCACTATGGAAAAGAAAAACAATTGAAGGATAAATACCAAGGATATAAATATATGGCGAGGTAGATTATGTACAAAGTAGTTTAATGAAAATTATCATCACGGTTAACGAACTTTCCCAAATTTCCTAACATTCTTAAATTTAATTAAAACGTAAAATAACTACATAAAAGAACAGATGAGCTGCATCAAATGTGCACATCACATATGGTTAATTTGATATTCCGTGCTCCGTGTTCTATATGAGGTCCACATTCATTGTATAAAGCATGTTAAAGTATCTGTATAACAGGGAACATCTATTTTAAAAAGTATTTTTATAATCGGTCCATATTTATTGACAATATTTATTTTAAAAGGTATTTTTATAAGGCTTATATTTATTGAGAATTGTTTTTAATGTGATTTTTTTGAAATTTTTGGTGTTGGAATTTGGTGAGAAAATTTGATGTGAAATTTTAGTTTGTTATTTAAATTAATTATTTGTTTGTATATATAATTTAACACCTTGAAAAACTCCAAAACACTTTCATCGCACAAAATTACCCATAAATTTGTAATTTCATTAAATTCATACTAAAATCACAGTAAATACCATTCCTATTTATTCTAATACACAGTCCATATTTTATGGAATCAAACAAATATGCGTTAATGTCAGAAACATACATCACGGTACGATTCATTTCAAAATTTGTCGCTTTATATGTGCCGGCCATTATTGGGCACGCACAGACAAGAAGATACACGAGTAAGACTCTTAGAAAGAAACCGACTTGCCATTCAATGATTGGCCCACAGTCGGGTTTAAAGTTACACTACTGGGTGGAGTTGCTGGGAATATTTTTTTTTATATAGAATTTCCCTAAAGTTCGGTAAACATAATTGAAATCACAATAACTTTATTCAGTTAGTGTTTTATCAGTAAATTTTCAGAATACTAAATGTATTTATATTTTCAAAAAACAAATTTAACAGAAAGTTTCAAAACACAGAATAATTAAAATTAATAGTAGTTGAGCAGAGACCTTCTGTCTCATATTAAATATAATATGATCCTTTCTGGCTCATATTAAATTTATATTTAAAATAAACCTTTAATAATATTATTATTGCTGAAGAAATAAGAAAACAAAATTTTAACGCTCCCAAAGATAATACTGAAAGTTCAACGCATGCCACGCTAAAACAAAAAAGAGAGAGGCACCCTTCTGGAGAACCGATACGGACCCTTCTGGAGAACCGATATCGGATTTAATTTCAAATGCTTCCGAGTTAACAATCTGCACCTTTCTGTATCCTGCTTCCGATGACTGTCTTCCATGTTAAAATATGGAGTCCCTTTAAAAATTGGTGCAGAGATGTCAAAAATGGGTTGTGGTAAATGGGCAGGCTTGGTGGCTACCAGCTTGTTGTTTCATTTACTCGCTACTATTGCTTTACCAGGTGATTAATTCTACCTTTATGAACCATTCATGTCGACCCTCCTTGGGAGGATTGCTGAGTTTTCTTAATTTTCGAATAATTCTAGGAAATCTCGGTTTTTTTTAAATTGCTCATCGATAGTTTATAGTGTATATGCCTTATTGGAAAAGATATTGTTTGACGTAGGTGAATTTCTGAGGGTCGATTGTGGAGGGAAAACGAATCACACTGAACACAATAGAACATGGGTGACTGATAACCAATTCATAGAAGTTGGTCAGATAGAGGACACACACAACTTAACCTTTCCATCTTACCTGCAAAATCTACGATTCTTCCCAAAGCCTCTAAACAAGTCTTGCTATCATTTGCCTGTGAAAACCGATATGCGCTACCTCTTGAGACTATGGTTTGCAGCTGGAAATAACAGTGCGTACACCCAAACCATCCAATACTCTATTGAGACACTCAGTCTGTTGACCGTGAGAAACGGAACGATCAAGAATACCCATCCAGTGTTTCGCGATGAAACAATCGTGGTTAGTTCTGGCAGTGTGCTGTACATTTGTTTGATCAGAACCTCCGAGAGATATGATCCCTTCATCTCTGCAATCGAATTGAGTGTCCTCCAAGATGGCATGTATCGATGGGCTAAGCCAGGAACAATGATGAGCTTACAATTAAGATGTGCTGTTGGTGGAAAGTCGTTGGTCAGGTAATCTCTTTGAAGTTAATATGCTTTGCCAAAGGAACGAACTAGGTCAATACTTGATGGACTACAGATGGGCGTCTTTGATACTTCTTCTTATTGTGCAGGTACCCACAAGACGCATTCGACCGTTTCTGGGAACCCAATACTGTGGCCGTTCGAGAAGGATACATTAATGCAGGATATCCAGTTGTAAATTCAAGTAAAAGCATTTCAACAAACAAGACCCCCGATCTTCCTCCAAGTATTGTGATGCAGACGGCGTTAGAAACCTTGGCCAATCGCAACACGATAGAATTAACATTACCTATGGAGATATTAGAAAGCAGCAAATCATTAGCTCAGGAGTCATTACTCTTATTATATTTTGCAGATATATTGCCAGTTCATGGAACAGAAACTATATCCTTTGACATTAGGATAAATGGGAAAATTTTTTCCAGGTCCATGACTATTCTGCAAAATTATTCTGCCATAGAGGTAGCAATACCACTACAGAACAGTACAAGTTACTCTTTGGACCTGCAGCAGGCTCCTCACTCAGCTCTTCCCCTAATAATCAACGCTTTTGAGTATTTCTTGATCGTTGATACGGACCAGCTAACATATCCGCAAGATAGTAAGTGCCCTCTCCTTATAAAACTCGACATATTGAAATTGCTGATATAAGGCCTAGACAAGTAGATATTAAAGATGCCGTTGGTATTAGGCCTCACCAAGTAGAGTTTAAAGCTGCAGTTAAAGCTCTCGACGCTTTGAAAAACATGTTTGATATAAAAGAATGGATTTCCGATCCTTGCCATGTTATCGACTGGGACGGAATTCGGTGTGATAAAAGCGGTTCGTCTATGAGGATTTCTGAAATGTAAGCTGAATTCTAAGCTTTATGTTTTACTACCGTTGGTTGAAATTGCAGAAACTTAATAGTTTTCTTTGTTGCCAGTAATTTGTCTAGAAGGAATCTTACAGGATGGATACCTCAGAATATTGCACAATTGACTGCATTAGTTAGCTTGTAAGTAGAATTCTACTCTTCTATTTGTGTATCAAAAAACGATAAAAAATGATTATTTTGAATTTTCTCCCAAGTCCAACTTTTTGGACACCGCTCTTGGTTTAGATGTTTTCTTGATGACCTGCATTCATTCGTGGCTAATGACTTATGAAGGAAACATAGTTGGTCTTTAAATATCACACTGGAAACGCCCACACTCATCCATTCGTATTGATCACATTATCAGGTTACTAGAGAACAACAATCTGACAGGACAATTGCCCAATTTATCCAATTTAACCATGTTGGAGAGACTGTAAGTATAATCTTCTCAATATAAACCGTGCTTTTTTGACAAAACCAAGATTGATCATTATTTTAGTAAGGCGTTCATTCAATTCACTTATCGTGCAGACATCTACAAAACAACAATCTGACCGGTACCATTCCAGATTGGCTCTCTGAACTCAAGCACCTGACTGAATTGTACGCCCCTTCTCGTTCTTTTAACAAAAATATAGTAATTTTTAATGTTATGGTCACGGGTTTATAAAGCTCTATAACTTGACAGGTTTATAGACAACAATAGCTTCAGTGGCGTCATTCCCGCGCAACTTTACTACAGCCCTTCATTGAATCTCACGTAATGTATTTGTTATTGCTTGTATTTGTTTTGTCCGCCCACGGATATTTTCTAGTTCAGATTAGCTTTAAATTCGTTACTACTAGTTATGAAACGAATGTTGTGGAGAGAAATGAAACTGAATCGAGTTGCGTGAACTGTCGTTCGTTTGATGTGTTGCAGATACTCCGGGAACCCCCTCCTACGTATCCCGCCGAAGCCAAACCAGGACAAACTGAGGCTCATCCTCCGGATAACATTAAGCGGAAGCCTTGTCATAATTTTATCGTTGATACTGATTATTGCCGTGCCTCGCAAGAAATCCAAGAAGGAAAAGGCGAGGAGGCTGGAAGAGGAATCAAAACATGTCGTTGACCAAGGTTAGGAATATCTTGATTTTACGATTGTTTATATGACACATGGTAGTACGTGATCAATAACGGCGGGATTATATGTAAATCTATTTTAGACACGGAAATTTTAGAGGTAAGAATTGATGATAAGGATTGTATTTATATTTACTAATGTAAATGGGTAATAAGACTTGCATTCACATTGTTGGTATCTTCTCACACTAAAACCGGCCTATTATAAGTGTCCTAATTAGAGTTCGATGGATAAAGTGCAGGTAAGTCCATGGTTATAGTGCCAGATACAACAAAGTCCCGCGCCTTTACTCTTGAAGAGATAACGGCAGCCACACAAAACTTCAGTCACAAGATTGGTCAAGGGGGTTTTGGATCGGTTTTCTTTGGTAGATTGGAGCAAGGAGAAGATATAGCGGTCAAAGTGCTCTCCCTCGTCTCCAAACAAGGAGTTCAGGAGTTCCTTAATGAGGTAAATTTAAACCCGATGTACTCTTATTAGTATTAACAAAAACTTCAAATTATATATCTGTAGTAAAATTCATGCGACGTTTCACTTGATGACCAGGTTGAACTTTTTTCGAGAGTCCATCATAAGAACTTGGTGTCATTACTGGGATACTGCATTGAATCAAGAGAACTTATGCTTGTCTACGAGCACATGTCTGGAGGGTCCTTAAGGGATCGCCTATATGGTAAATATGTTAGATTAAGTTTCCGTATATTATATCTCAAATAGCCAAATATCTAAAATTTAATTTCCTAACTGGTGTATACTAATATTAAATAGCCGAACTAGATAAAACTTATTTGCCTTTTAATTTTCCTTCTAGGTCCTATTGCAGAACATTCTCAAATTAATTGGAAAACCAGGCTCCAAATAGCTTCAGATGCAGCCCAGGGTAACTCTTTTCCTTCTTAAGTAATTTCATTATAAATCTTTTGTGATATAAAAATTCGTTCTCATTATCTATTAATATATTTCTGATCTCATCCACCTGCAATTTCTTTTTGAAGGACTGGAATACCTCCATATAGGTTGCACTCCAAAGATAATTCACAGGGATGTCAAGACGGCCAACATTCTTCTAGACAGGAATTTCAATGGAAAACTCGCGGATTTCGGCCTTTCAAGAATGACAATTGATGGGGAGGCTTCTTATGTTATTACTTCACTGAAAGGAACCTTAGGATACCTGGATCCAGCGTATTTGACACACACAACTTTTGCAATATTCCGAGTAATTGCTAATTTGGCAGACGTAATTCATTTTTGTTTGAACTTCTTTGCTTATCTTTTGACGCGTTGCTTTCACAGTTATTTTAGCACTCACATGTTGACGGAGAAGAGCGATGTATATAGTTTTGGAGTTGTTTTGCTGGAGATTATCTGCGGTAGAAGGCCCATAAATGTAAAACTACCTGGAGACCAACTGAACCTTATTCGATGGGTAAGCGACCCCATTGAAATGCCAATGATTAAAATTCGCAGCAAAATATCTAACATTAAATTCGGATTATGGTTTTTCTGGTAAATTTTCTTCCATAGACCAACAATAATGATAATCGTTGTATTAATTTTAGGTGACACCATATGTGGAGATGGACGAAAATCCCGAAAAAATGGAGGAAATCATAGACAAGAGGTTGGGTAGAAATTACGACATCAACTCCATTATTGGCGTTGCCAAATTAGCGATCCGGTGTGTTCGGCCCGAACCATCCTCTAGGCCGAGCGTAGATGAGGTAGTGGAAAAGCTCAAAGAGGCTATCAAACTCGAGAAGGATAAGGATTCCCTAATTTCGGAAATTGATATTGAATATGAAGATTTGGGTGCGAGCTCGGCCTGTTTATCTGTAGATTCCAATGGACCCAAAGAAATGGACTCGGCTGAAAGCAGCTCAAAAATATCTAAACAAAGATGATATGTTCACGAGATTGATATCGATAGAGCTTGGATCAGTAATGTAATGATCGA
Organism: Pinus taeda; assembly: GCA_000404065.3. Lineage (NCBI taxonomy): Eukaryota > Viridiplantae > Streptophyta > Pinopsida > Pinales > Pinaceae > Pinus > Pinus taeda. The sequence goes on along the minus strand of APFE031658222.1, from coordinate 129,597 downwards.
TAGAGTATGGATCAGTATAGTGGATCCTTAGTTTCTTGTTTATAGTTTTTTTGTAATTTAGTTTTTCTTTTTTTCACTGTCCATAGTAGTGTTACCTTTATTGATGTTACAACACTAATTAGATTAAGGTATTTTTGTGAATCATCATTTTACCACGTCCATAATGTTGTTTGTCTTTATTGATGTTATAACACTACTTAGATTAAAGTATCTTTGTGAATCATTGTCTTACCACATAGTTTGATTGTCTCTATTGATGTTATAACAATACTTAGATTAAAGTATTTTTGTGAATCATCATCTTACCACATAATTTGAGAAATGAAGGCAATTATGATAGTGTATGACTCCAAACATGGTGTTTTATATTTGTTTTCTTTTTATTGCTAGTCAAATATCTATGTATATTTATTTCCATTCTACATAAAATTGCACCGTCCATAATGGTGTTTGCCTTTATTGATGTTACGACACTAATTATATTAAAGTATTTTTTGTGAATCATATCTTACCACATAGTTTGGAGATAAAATTGCATGGTTCATAATGTTGTTTGCTTTTATTGATGCTATACCATTAATTAGATTAAAGTATTTTTGTAAATCATCATTGGATTTTTTCCCGAAGAAACATGAGTTTACTATTGCAGTTCATTTTTTTATTTTTATTTTATATATAATATTAAAAGGGCTAAAGATACCCTTATAGGATTTGAAACTAAATCGAGGGGACAAAAACTAAATGGAGGGGACAACATTCTATTGTGTCAACCACTCTGTCCTCCCACAAGGAGACATGTTGTTATAAAGTAATTGTCTTAGGTATGGTTACCATATTCATGGGTAGTATTGATTCACCATATTTGGTGTTACCTCTTTTACTTGGATTACGAGAATGTCTTAAATTCAACATAGAGATCTTTGTAAGTGTGTGCAAAAATTCTTGATGTTCTTTATGGAAACAAGGTCAATCTAGAAATAGGTTAGTGAAATCCAAGAAAGTTAATGTTCATAGAAATAAGAACTTTGAAAAGTCATTCCTCTATATGGCACATCCTCTCTTAAGGCATTGAAAGCATATTATTGAAGAACAATGACCTGAAAAATGTATTCTACTTGTGGGGAATATTTGTCTTCAATTCTTTAGTAGAACATGGTTGATTTAGCTATCCTTTATATGTTAAAATATGTTTGAATTCCCACAAATTCCACTAGCTGCTAGCCATATTTGTGGTCCGTGACGTGTTCTTTGGGACTTCTTTTTTGATTCTTTGTTTAAGTTCTTGGAAATAGATAAACCTAGAGAAAAATCCAAATAACATTCTAGCTCATTTATAGTTTGATGGCTATTCTTTTCTCAATAGAATATTGAGATCATAAAACCTATGCTTGTGAAAAATAGAAGGTGTATAGGTATAGAGCACTTAAAGACCTAACATTGATTGATACATTAATAAGTAAGATTCATTTTCCATTGCACTATCATATGGCTTCTTAATTGTAGGTGACATAGAGAAAGGAGCCAAATAATCAATCCTCAGTAAAAGTTACATAGAAAACATAAGCCATGTATCCATTTTAAATACTAGGATTGGAAATACAGAGTTCAAAATTTATTTAGCTTAGGGATGGTAGAGATAGAGAAGAACCTTGAGACATAACATTTCCAACTATTGGTACTTAAGGTATGTTAATTCTGCAAGAAGAAATGTTGTAACAAAATATCTTGCTAGAAGAAACAAGTCACATGCCACATCTATCTTCCTTTTTAAGGAGGAATGTAAAGAAGACTTCCATAATCCAATAAAAAAATTGAAGGCACACGGAGAGGTGGAGGGTTTCAAATAGTGTATGTAGCAACCACAAGAAATTTTTGAGCACATGAATTAAATATTGTATCTCCAACACATTCTCTTCGCCAAAACTAATCTGATCACAAACAATCAACAAAATACGTTAAGTTCCTACAATAGGTAGTGTGTGCATGCCACCTGATTCCTACCTTCTTCACGGAGTGATGGGACATGTGGAGCATATGACGTGTCATAATTGGTTTGATGTTGTTAGGTACTAGTGTATTTCCTTATTATTATTGTCATAGTAGCCCCTTATTGTTATCCTTGTGACCATGTTGTCCCCATATTGTTATTATTGTGCCACATAGAAGCCCACTATTGTTATTGTTGTTCCCTTACATTATTATTGTTATGTCGACTCTGATTATATTGTGACCCCTCTATATAGAAAGAAGATTTTGTCATTTGAATCCTCCAAAAATTGTTCATTTGCGTAATGTAAAGGAGGTTGACCCTTCGAAGAGGTTAATTTTGAAGTCGTTGGTCTCTCTTTTCTTCTCTTTTGTGAGTTGGTTACATAACATTCGGTATCAGAGGCTTTGGATTCTAGGGTTTCGCTGCTTCAAACAGGTTATTGGGGCATTTTCACTATATTTTTTTTCTAGAAAGCTTCAGAAGCTAAAAAAGAAAACCAGTTGAGAAGAAATCGGGATGAATGTCGTGGCCGAATTTCAAACCTTGGCTCACTATATTTTTGTATATATGCTCTGAGAAAGCTAGGGTTTTTGCAGGCTCCTGAATTCCATCTCAAACAGGTGACCTTGATAAAATTGTCATAACTTTCTCTCTGATCATAGGATTCAAATTTTGTAAAAATTGACAAAAAGATAACAGATTCTAGTTGGTTGGGTATCGTTTTTATAGCCGAAGGCCGAAATAGTGTCACGTGGCACTTCATACAAGTTCGCTCTACTGAACTAGTCTATAATCAGGTCATCATGGGAGATTTGACATAACTCTTTCTTGGAGAATCCAATCTTTATTATACTTGCGGGGTTCGAAAGAGGACGCAGAGGGATATCCCAGAATGAAATTTCAGACCTTGTAGATCCAAAATTATAGAAATACAATAGATTCAATATCGAGCTTCTACAAAGAAAAAAAAAGGTGTGTAGTATTTTTAAAAATTTGCATAAGTTTGCTCTGAAATATTAGTTTGAAGTGATTCAAAGGGAAAAGTGAAACCTAATTATCATTAATTGATGCCTCAAAGAAAGAAAATGGAAACACCTAGTAAGGAACCTGAAAGCTCTAGCATGACTCATGAAGAAGAGGAAGAAATGCAACACGATATATTAAAATTACAAGACCAAGTGCGACAAATTTCACTCTCACAAAAAGTAACAGAAGCTAAGATAGATGGTTTAAAGAAAGGCATGGATGCTAAGATGAATGGCATGGAAGCTAAGATGAATGGTATGTAAGCAAAGATGGATGGCGTGGAAGCTAAGATGGATGATTTAGAAGTAAACATTGAAGATTTAAAGAAAGACATGGAAGGTTTGAAAGGAGGCTTGGAAAAGTTGCTACACGAAATGGTTTCTAATGGTGAAAAGGTAGTAGAGGAAACTCATGATGAGAACAAAAGAAATGTTAATCATGATTTCCTACAATATAACGTTGGATTGAAGACCCACCATGTTCCAAAGATCAATTTGAGGAAGTTTGATGGAAAGGATCCCGTAACATGGATACTACAGATGGAGCAATATTTCGATCTCCCTAATGTGCAAAACACACAAAAGATACGCATTGCGACTTTATATTCGGAACCCAATTAGTTTGTATGGTATCAATGGCTTTGCTCTCATAAAAAAATTGTCACTTGGTAAAATTTTATGGTTGAAATGATAGTAAATTATGAGGATACAAAAAGCAACACCATCTTTAGCCAATTGATAAATCTCAAACAAAAGGGTACAATGGTGGAGCACATTGAGACTTCCAAAAATTGAATATAAGGGTAAAATATATTCCATAGGAGCAGAGGATTGATGTGTTCATAGGGACTTTAAAGGGTAACATCCAACATGAGGTTCGCCTTTGGGAACTTGATTTATTGGAGAAGGCATTCAGGCTGGCAAGAAAAACTGAAAGAAAAATTATGGCAACAAGGAATCCTACCACTCACAACTATAAATATGGAAGTGTCACTGCCCCTAGCCTTCCATAAACTACAAGGTTGACACCTCAACAATTGGAAGAAAAAATAGAAAAATAGTTTTGTTACAATTGTGATATAAAATACACTAAAGTTCATAAGTGTGCTTAGAACAAATTATTTTACATAGATTGCGAAGAGGAGGAAGAAAAGGAATAGGAAACATTAAAAGAAGAGGATATACACTAGGAACGAACCCTAGAGAAAGAAGAAATGAATTCGACCATATCTTGTAATGAATTGGCACGAATTATCACTCCTCAAACTCTCAATATAGAAGGACATATCAAGAAAAAAAAAGTAATAGTGTTGATTGATTCAGGTGGTACCCATAATTTTATTCATTGTAAGATAGCTAAGTAATTCAATTACTTCCTATATCCAACACCAAAGTGCCAAACCATAAATTTCTCTGGAAAGTGCCATAATATCAAGCTAACCATGGGAATATATGTATTGAATAGTTCAATGCTTTCCATTCCAATGGGTTGTACTGATGTTGTACCAGCAGTCTAATGGATACAACCTTTGGGTACGATAGCTTTTAATTTTCAAGAACTTCTCTTCAATTTTTTTTGGGAAGGAAAGGAAGTTGAATTGAGGGGTATCATAGGGAAATCGGGAAAGATAATCAGGTCTAACACCATGACAAAGATTCTAAAGAAAGAACAATGGGGTGTAATTACAAAATTATGTTCACTAGAGGTTCCCACATCGAAATCATCTATTTCTCCAGATCTCCAAAAAATTTTGGGCAATCATTCCAAGGTATTTGAGACTCCCAAAGGCCTCCTACCTATTCGTGATCATGATCATGCTATTCATTTGATTCCAGGAAGTGTTCCTCTAAACATGAAGCCTTACAAATATCCATATGCCCAAAAGAGTGAAATTGAATGTATGGTTGCAGAAATGTTAGAGGTTGGTATAATTCAACCTAGTCAAAGTTATTTATCCGCTCCAGTAGTATTGGTGCACAAGAAGGATGGATCATCAAGCATGTGTATAGATTATAGGGAGCTCAAAAATCTCACTATTAAATATCAACCTCCCATTCTTGTCATTGATGAATTATTGGATGAATTACATGAAGCAATTTACTTCACTAATTTGGATATTCATTCAGGATATCATCAAATCAGAATGAGGATTGAATACATTACGAAAACAACATTTAGAACTTATGAGGGTCATTATGAAATTTTGGTCATGCCTTTTGGTCTTACTAATGCACCTTCTACATTTGAAGGTTTGATGAATACCATTTTCAAACCCTTCCTTAGAAAATTTGTGTTAGTAATTTTTGATGACATACTAATCTACAACAAGTCTTGGAAGGATCATGTTCAACATGTTGACAGGGTGCTCAAACTACTGGAGGGGAATCAATCATATGCAAAAACCTCCAAATGTTTCTTTGAGTACAAGAGGTGGAATATCTGGGTCATATTGTATCTCATGAAGATGTTAAGGTAGACCCTAGCAAAATTAAAGCCATTAAGGAATGGAAAATCCCCACATCCATAAAGCATCTGTGAGGGTTTCTCGGGTTGATAGGGTATCATCGCAAGTGTGTTAAGAACTATGGGAGAACAATAGCACCTCTAATAACATTACTAAAGAAAGATGCATTTTCTTGGAATCTAGAAGCAACGAAGGCCTTTGAACATCTTAAAGAGGCAATGTGCCAAGAACTAGTCTTAGCTATGCTAGACTACACAAAAACCGTTATTGTGGAATGTGATGCCTCAAGAAATGGAATTGGCGAGCTGTTTAATGCAAGAAGAAAGACCCATTGCTTTCGAAAGTCATCCAATCAAAGGAAAGTATTTACACAAAGTTATTTATGAGAAAGAAATGTTGGCAATACTACATGCACTTAAGAAATGGTGACCTTACTTAATGGGAAGACACTTCAACGTAAAAACAAATCATGATAGTCTTAAATACTTTTTAGAAAAAAGATTATCTTCACAAGAGCAGCAAAAATGGGTCACAAAGCTGTTGGTTTATGACTTTGAAATCATCCACAAAAAAGGGAAGAAAAATGTTGTTGTAGATGCACACTCAAGAAAGGATGAGGATGTGGAAGCATTGCTTTGTGCAATTTATATTATCCAACCATATTGGATAAACGAAGCATGGGATGAATGGAAGAAGGATGAAGAAGTGTGGGAACTCATTCAAAATTTACAACAAGATCCTAGTACATTTGGTACATTTAGCTGGAAAAATAATTCGTTATAGTACAAAGATCAATTATACCTCTGTAAGAATTCCCAACTCAAACAAAATATTCTTCTGGAATTGCACACCTCTCCCTTAGGAGGGCACTCAGGATTTTTAGAGACTTATCGCAGGGTTGAGAAGGATTTTTTTTGGATGTCCTTAAATATGATATTCAAAAGTTTGTGGTGGAATGTTTGGTTTGCCAAAAAAATAAAGTTGAGACAATTAAGTCCCGAGGTCTGTTACAACCTTTATCCATTCCAAGTCAATGTTGGGAGGAGGTTTCAATGGATTTTATCACAGTTTTTCCCAAATCTGAAGGAAAGAGTGTCATAATGATGGTAGTTGATAGAATTACCAAGTATGAACACTTTTGTGCACTATCTCATCCATTTAAAGCCAGTACATTTGCTACTGCATTTATGGAAACAATTGAAAATATACATGGAAACTCAAAGATTATTGTAAGTGACAGAGATTCCATTTTCACTAAAAAAATTTGGACATAATTAATTTCTTGTCTGGGTACTCCGTTAGCTCATAGCTCATCTTATCATCCTCAATCTTATGGGAAAATTTAGATAGTGAACAAATTTTTGGAAGTATATCTTCGTTGCTTTGTATCTGATAAACAAACACAATGGGTCAAGTGGTTGCCTCTAGATGAATGGTGGTATAACACTTCCTTCCATACTGTAGAAAAAATGACCACATTTATGGCACTTTATGGATATCATCCACCATCCATAACATCATCTTTAAAAGAAAATTTGAAGGTTCAAGAAGTTGAAGATCACATCGAGCATCAACAACAAATTGACCAACTCTTAAAGGATAACCTTACTTTGGCACAAAATAGAATGAAACAACAAGCAGATCAACCTTGCAGTGAAAGAAGTTTTGATGTAGGTGATTGGGTATTTCCACGACTACAAGCATACAAAAAAATGTCCCTCAAGAAGGCTAAGAAGGATAATGTATTATCACCAAAGTACTATGGTTCGTACAAGGTGTTACAGAATATTGGTACTATGGCATACAAATTGGAGCTTCCTGCATCTTCCTAAGGGCACCCATTTTTCCATGTTTCATGCTTAAAGAAGGTTATAGGTGACAAGCTCCCAGTTCAAACAATATTTCCAAAACTTTATGAGGAAGGAAAATTCATATTGGAACCTAAAGCAGTCACAGAAACAAGAAATCGACGACTACGAAATCGATCAATTTCAGAGTATCTCATCAAGTGGAAGAGATTACCTGCTAAAGATTCTACATGCGAGGATGAGATTTTTATACAGAAGCATCCATAACTACTTAAGCATTGAGGGCAACACTTTTTTGAAGGAGAGGAGCATGTTAGGTCCCTATAATAATAGTGTATTCCCTTATTATTATTGTCATAGTAGCCCCTTATTGTTATTGTTGTGCCCATGTTGTCCCCATATTGTTATTAGTGTGCCCCATAGAAGCCCAATTTTGTTATTGTTGTCTCCTTACATTATTATTGTTATGTCGACTTTGATTATGTTGTGACCCCTTAGACTCCTATATATAGAAAGGAGGTTCTATCATTTGAATCATCCAAGAATTGTTCATTTGGGTAATGTAAAGGAGGTTTCCACCTTGAAGAGGCTAATTTTGAAGTCGTTGATCTCTCTTTTCTTCTATTTTGTGAGATGGTTTCATAACAGATGTATTCGAGTATTTTGAATTTTTAATTCCGATTTTTATCTATTATGAACAGCATTGTTAGACTCATGCACTTGGAATTTATTTACAACTATTTTTCTAAAATTCCCTAAAAAACATGGTCAAAGCCTTTATCCGGGTTATCTGTCTTGTCGATATATTATTTATGTCCACGATCTACCAAATAATTCTTTTTTTCTTCGAGTCAGTTTCTTCATTTTTCAGTTAAGCCAGATCATTTATAATGTTTTTTAAATTTATGTTTGCATTCTTTCCATATTTCATCCTTGGAATGATTTCAATCCATATTCTGTTTAGCTCCGCGATTTATGAGATTATGTAGAATCCACTTCTTATTCCAAGTTTCTCTCAATATTGTCTGTGTTATTGTGTTTTCTTTTCTTTTTATTAGATCCCCAACTACTCTCTCATTTACGGTGTTAGCCTCCTGCTCATAGCAGGTATTCACCTTTCGTGAACGACATATATACAGGCCAAATATGTCATGCTTTGCTTACAGCAATGTTCCATATTTGAAATTTGCTACTATGGCAAAGAGGGCACAAAATCTTCAGGCACAGAAATCATTGCATGTATTCTTGAGGACCATGGACCAGGCACTATTTAAACATTTCTTACATCGCCTCAAAGACACCAACTGTGCACCATCCAAAGTCATATAAGCATTTGTCTACTATTTCTACTTTGCCAAAAGAGGCCTGCTAGTATTGATAATTCAGATTTAGTTGTGGATGTCAAGTGTGCTTCCTTTGGGTGCATGTGTTTCCTCTTAAATTCTATGCTCCAGCAGTTTTGCCACTTCTTTTTGCCGGACAGCAACAGTAGAAGCTAGTCCCCTAGAACCATTCTGGCCCAGCTTTGAGAAATCAATTAAAGGATTTGAAGCAACAGAGCAAGACGGAGTTGAAAGGTTTGATCCAATAAATGAAGAGTTTGATCCTCATATGCACATGGCAGTATTTCAAGTTCAAGATGCTAGTAAGCAGCCTGGCAGCGTGGCTGTGGTTTTAAAGAGGATTGTGAGTGAAAAAATGCAATTATTTTCTCAATCCTATTCTATATGTTTAATTCCCAAGTCATCTCTTTTCTCCTCTGTTTCATCACCTGAAGTATCTGTTGCCAAAAGTAAATCTGAAGGTTTCTCTATCAAGTGTCTAACATCTCGGGCATCAACACAAGAAATATTAGTAACTAATTCACAGGCTCGTCCTGAAAGTGCCATGGACAGATTTAGTTCCCTTTCAGCTACCAATTCCTCTGACAGTGAAACATTTTTTGATATATGCATGGTTCATTTTACTCTGGTTAAGAATGGCATCTGGCTGAAGACTAAGAGAAGTATAAAGTTCAGAATCCTCTCTGTTGCCAGATTGTGGATTCGCCAGTCTCTGACCTCTGTTTTACAGGGGGATGCAACATGTTATAACCAAACTCCTTCAAGACCTTAATGATATCGAAGCTGGATATCCTGCTTAGGAACCAGCATTGGTGATGACATTGAAGGCACTTTCTCAGGCAGTTTCATCTGTTAATGAGCATCACCATAGTTCTCTTCTAAGCTGTGTTCTTGGTATGAGCTTTTGGAACTATAGTTTGGATGTAGCAGATGGTTTGACAGAATTTATTTATGGACAACAGAAGAAAAAACGAGCAGCAGAAGCTGTTGATATTGCCCTTCTAATGCAAAGAAATGAAGCGCTTAGGGTGGCTTACATTGACATTGTGGAGAGTCTCAAAGATGGGAAAACTAATAAGGACTTCTATTCAAAACTTGTCAAAGCTGATGCAGATGGAAATGACCAGGAAATCTATTCAATCAAGTTGCCCGGGGATCCAAAGCTTGGAGAAGGAAAGCCTGAAAATCAAAATCACGCGATAATCTTCACCCGTGGAGAAGCTATTCAAACAATTGACATGAATCAAGACAAGTATTTTGAGGAGGCTCTCAAAAGCAATCTTCTTGAAGAATTTCATGGTGATCATGGGCTTCGCCCCCCAACAATACTTGGTGTTCGTGAGCATGTATTTACTGGAAGTGTATCATCTTTAGCCTGGTTCATGTCTAACCAGGAAACAAGTTTTGTGACTTTGGGTCAACGTGTCCTGGCAAATCCTCTCAAGGTCCGTATGCATTATGGACATCCAGATGTCTTTGATAGGATTTTTCATATCACACGAGGAGGCATAAGCAAGGCATCTCGTGTCATTAATATAAGTGAAGATATTTATGCAGGCTTCAACTCCACTTTGAGACAGGGAAATATCACTCATCATGAGTACATTCAGGTTGGAAAAGGACGAGATGTGGGACTTAATCAAATTGCCCTGTTTGAGGGTAAAGTTGCTGGTGGCAATGGTGAACAGGTTCTTAGCAGAGATGTATATAGACTTGGAACACTTTTTGACTTTTTCAGGATGTTGTCGTTCTACTTCACGACTGTTGGCTTTTACGTTTGTACGATGTTGACGGTCTTGACAGTCTACGTTTTTCTTTATGGTAAAGCATACCTAGCCCTGTCTAGTTTGGATATTGCAATCACCGACAAAGCTCGTCCTTTGGATAGCACAGCTCTGGAGGCAGCTCTCAATACACAGTTCCTGTTCCAAATTGGTGTATTTACTGTGATCATGGGGTTCATCTTAGAACAGGGACTTCTGAAGGCTGTTGTGAATTTCGTGATAATGCAACTGCAATATGCTCTGTGTTTTTTACATTTTCCCTTGGAACAAGAAGTCATCATTTTGGTCGGACTCTTCTCCATGGAGGTGCCAAGTACAGAGCAACTGGAAGAGGATTTGTTGTCCGTCATATCAAATTTGCAGAGAATTACAGGCTTTGAAACCCTTCAAAAAACAAAAGCCTTGTGTAAGAAGTGTCAATAGTGTATGCATATTTGGAGGCAAAGCGTTTGCAACATATGCGCAGGCAAAAAGGATAGTGAAACTGATAACAGATGTTGAAGTTACAATCAATCACGACTCAGAGATATGAGACTTTCTAAAAAGTTGTATTTATACCGGATTGTAATGTAGATAAGGTTAAAGGATTTCATATAAATACAACAAGAAAATCCCAGGGTTTTAGAAACCAAGATGATATTACAGGCCAGTCTACTATTGAATACCAGAAGGAAAACAAGCCTCTGACATCATTTGTGATTTTCTTGTTCATGAAGTATCGAATTGCTTTGTTATTTGATAAACACGATGTTAAGTCCTTGTATAATTGGGGACTTGCACTCTGTTTTCGTGCTCGGCTGACTGAAATGGGGAAAGAGGTGTGTGACACTGTGATTGTAGCTTTGAAAGAATTAAATGAATACAATGCAAGAGGAAGATATCCAATACCAGAGGCGTGGAATAAAGCGGAGAATAGAAGGACAGCCAGCCACCGCCACAATCTAAAAAGGCAAAAAAATTATTTGTTAAATCTATGGAACCGCCTAAAGGATTCCTGGGCAGTTATTACATAGTTATCACCAAATAGCCAGCGCATCACAAGAAATGACCCATACTTAAACTCCTTTTTTATACTGCTGCCTCCAGCGCCGCTTAGATAGATATTTTCTTGCATTTATTTCAGTACAGATTAGGAT
>APFE031658222.1:83236-109570 GCA_000404065.3 Pinus taeda | reverse complement strand
GGCAACAGTTTGGTCGCTTTTCCATTGAGATATTACGTTTGGCACATTCTGCTCTGGCTTCAGATTGGGAAAAATGGTTAGCACACAGTAAGTTGAAAACTGAAGGGACAACCACCGCCACAATCCAAAAGGTGAAGATTATTTTATGGAACCGCCTAAACAATACCGACAAAGGATTCCTGGGTAGTTATTACAAAGTTATGGCCAAATAGCCAGCGCATCACAAGAAATGACCCATACTTAAACTCCATTTTAATACTGCTGCCTCTAGCGCCGCTTAGATAGATATTTTCTTGCATTTATTTCAGTACAGATTAGGGTAGAAGCTGTGACTCCATCAGATCGATCTGAGATCTGCTTGTAATAGATATTTTGCCTATTTAAACAACGCTGTTCGTTGTTCAAAGGGTGAGAGGTGTTTGATCGTTAATCTCATTTTGAGACTTGCTGTGTACGCTCCAAGAATTTAATAAACAGAGCTTGCTGAAACATTTGTGTTTGGACTGTCTAAACGTGGATTCGTTGGCTGAAGATTGAGATTACAGAATTCTCGTGCTTCTTCATGGACTAATAAGTTTTCCTTATCTCTTTCTACAGTTGCTATGTTTGCTATATCATATCTGTGTCATGATCTAAACTTGCAGGAAAAAAGAAAAGTTCAAATGTCACTTAGCCGTGCTCTGCCCTCAATTCCTGCTTTTTCTCTATGTTTTCCTTCTAAATTAGCCTATAAATATGAATTCCTCTTAGGCTCATATTTGCACTAGTTTCCTCCGTATATGAATATTGTTGTAGGAATTTCTTAATTGCTCCTATATGATATTCATTTACGTTCCCTCTGTTAGCATGAATGAAAATTACTTAGTTGTCTTTCATTCCTTGACATCCGTTTCATCCTCATTTAAACCTGATATTATTCCTTGTGCAGCTATCCTGCTCTGTAGTCTCTTCTTTGCCAAAGAAAACACATCCTTCAGTCCACATCCTTGACTCCATGCCCAATGTTCTAAACCTTTTGCGCTTTGCATGCCAAACACTGCCTGAATTGATCATTCATCCCGCCAAACTTAAACAAAAAAGCATGTGCATAATAACTAGCCTGAAATCATTTCCTAAAAAAGCTAAATCCCGAAGAGAGAGCCCTCTCTGTCTGCTGGTAGGCTAGGACCGGTAGTCCAAAGCTTGGTCTGTGGTTACCTCGGCCGTATCCCTTAAGGAGCAGGGGACAACCTGAGTGTTAACATACGATATTTCTAATTTATAACTTATCTTTGCAATGAACTTGCTAAATTCTGTTTAAGAAATAAAACTACTAATTACAAAAATTATTTGGTTAGTTAACCTACGACAAAGTGGTTTTCAAGCTAACCCATGTCCTTGGTGTCTCAAGAAGGTTTTCTCAAGGAACACGCCATTTCTCTTAAGAGACATACTTCTTGAGTTGGGTGTCGTTGAAAAGTGAACTGAATAGATGCCCTTACAATGTCTTCAACTGTACAACTCCTAAAGGTCATATGTCTTCAATAACAAGGTGTCCCAACCATGCAATTTCTAGTTTCCTTGGTTTACCCTTCACATGATTGTCATATAACAGGACTAAATCACCGACTTTAAGATTATTCATTTGCAAATTTTTGTCATGCCATGCCTTTTGCTAGTATTTACTAGTTTGCTAGTGATAGAGTGCATGGAGTTGATCTTCCTCTAGTTGGTGTAATTGTTGGAATCATTCCTTCTGTAGTTTTGTATTATACTTCAATATAGTCAATACACTTACTACATTCACCGAGCAATGGAATGGAAAGACTACTTCCTATCCATAGAAAAGTTTGAAAGGTGTTGATCTTGTTGAATGCTTCTACACTATGGGGTAAGCCTAAAGGATGGTTGGTACCTCGTCATCCCAGTCATATCTATCTAGATTAAAAACCTTTGTTAATCCTTTATGTAGTGTCTATCAAAATATTTGACAACGTCATTTCCTTATGGGTGGTAGGGAGTGGTCTTCCCATGTCTCATCATAAGATCTTCATATCTGTTTTAATTGTAGCATTTACAAAATGAGTCCCTCTATCACTAACAATTACCAAAGGAAAACATAACGATGTGACTAATTTTCATATATATATATATATATATATTTGCTACTTCTTTTGTACGCAATTTGACCTGTTCCACCTCTGCCCACTTCATTAGATATTCCAGTGTTGTTATAATATATTTTTCTCCAGTCTGTCTAGGTCTCTTGGGAAATGGTCATGTTATCCACCAGTAGTGGGTGACCCCTATAGGAGACATTGTCTCCTAGAATTATGTTTATTTGGTAGCCAACGACCCCTTTCAGGCACTAGATAGATCGATGTGATACTAGTCTCCATCACCTAAGCCAACCATTGTGTTCCCTTGCTGATCTGTTATGATCGTATCTTTGAAGGTGGCCTACCTAACCCCAAATGTATGAGTTTTCATTATGTAATTGGGTGTTTCCGCTTTCTCTTTTTTGGAACATCTAGGCATGGATTATTGGTGGGATTTAGAAGAAAGAAAGGGCTTTGATTTTACTCTTGTTCCCTTATCTTGGCTTTTGGGGTTAATTTTGTATCCTTGTCCCGTGGGGTCTACAATATTGGCCATTAGCTTTAGGAGTGGAACTACATGGGAAACATTAATTTTGGTTGCATGGTCCCGCTTCCCAATACCATATATCTCACTCCCCTCTACTCATTATAAGCCATTTTTACATTTTCTCCATCTGGGTCCAAAATTTTCCATTAGGTCCACATGGTGTTAGCTTCCCCTTCCCCTTGTCCACACCTTGGGTTAGGCCTAGAATCATACCCCAATTGTTGATGCAACTAAAAATAAAGGTAAAAGAAAAATATGGTCACATATAGTAGGAAATGTACCAAAAGTGCAAAATATGGCATGGATATCAAAATTTGGTGAGTGGGAAAGATCCAAACACGAGCTCTACCCCTATCATTATGGCCATCACCTTGGTTCTCAATTTCCCTATGAGTTCCCCCTACATCATTGAGAAACATGTGATTGTCCCAACCCTTGGTGGGCGATGAACTGCCCTACCTTAAGGGGGTAATCACTGCTACGTCTTACACATCATGTTGTCATCCCCTTGAGCCCCAAGCAATAAAATGAGGAAAAATAAATAAAAGGAAAAAGACATATGAATAATGGTGGAAAAACAAAGGTTGAGGTAACTCATGTACCAAAATTTCTCTATCCTACTTTCATACACCCATGATGTTGGCATTTGTCATAATAACTACCCTTGTACAATCACATGTGGTTGTGTGGTAGCTGCTACAACCACCCTCCAAAATTTTGGCTTGCACCCAATTTTGGAGCTTCCCTTGAGAGTTTCCTTGATGATTACACACAGTCGGGTTCACTCTGTGAGGTTGCGTGAGTCTTTGCATTCCCCTTGCTTTTTCATTTCACCAAGTCTTGCATGTTGATGTCGAAGTCATGCTTGTGACCATGTTCTAGTTATGCTCAGAGTCTTCACTTCGTGTGTACTTGTTGTGTCTGATATGAAAACATCTTTCGCACTGACACATGAAGTCACATTCATTGTCATGTAAGCATCATCACGGTCAACCAATGATCAATCACAAGTGCCACATTTGTTTCTTGTATTGTCGATCAGTCATGTTGAACATGTGTGTCTGGGTGGTTTGAGTCGTCTTTTTGTCGAGTGATGTAAGTGTGTGTTTTCACGATCACATATGCATCTTTCACTTGTTCACACACTTAGTCATTTTTTGTTGAAGTTCTGACAACCAGACTCCCTCTCACAGCTGGACCATCACCTCGTTACTGACTCGATCGACTATCACCCAGAACAACGTAGAAGCACCAAGCAAGTCATTTCAAGTTGTGCTTCCCACAAGCAAATCAATCCACCTTCATGCTGGTCAGCTAGAGAGTTTGACCCGATAGCCACCCCGAGAATCACTCCCCTAAAAATGTGTGTAGGGTCTGTAAGCATTGCTTGCTCTGCTAATTGAGAAAATTACACACACAGGTCAGACAGACACCTAGTGCTCATCCCTATTTCTCTTAGAAAATTGCACAATTTTTCTAGCCAACCCTCCTGACATTTAATTTGGCTGCTCATCCAAAAAATTTCGTAGTTTTCCTGAGTAGGATCTCTTCTTCCCAGCAGTCCGCTCAACTCAAAAATTGTGTAGAGATACTTAGCAGGTCAACCTCCCAGCATCAATCAAATTTCTCTCGCCTTCAACTCCAAACAACAGACTGCTAGTTCCCTTCAGGAATTGCGCAGTTTCCACTGCCAAGCTCCCGACAGCTGACTGCCAGTTCCCCTTAGAAATTGTGTAGTTTCTACTACCAGTGACCTAGCAGCCAGCTGCTAGTTCCCTATAGGAATTGTGCAGTTTTGGTTACCAAGCTCTCGGCCTGGTCCTTGAAAGAAATGTGCAATTTTTTCTGCCAAGCCTCCCTACAGCCCAGCCTGTTCATCGAAAAAATTGCACAGTTTTACTGCCAAGGCCCGCTGCCCACTTGTTCCAGAAACTGAACATATTTTGCCTGCCTAGCCTTCCTACAACTTGGACTATTCCCCTCAAAAGTTGTGTACTTTTTCCCTCCAACTGAGCTAGACCTCATAGACGGTCGTTGTCGATCCAGATTTCCCATGTTCATCACACAGTGACTTATGAAATTTTCATCAGCAGTGCCTAAAGCTTCCATCTTGACTCGCAACCTTGTTTCCTCTCCTGGTCACCTGCATCCTAAATGATCACGTATCATGGTAGACTAGGAGGTTTTTAGATTTGATGTCGTCTCATCATGAGTGACTGTAGCAACATGTACGCAAAAAAACATGGCACGATGACAAATGGGATGAACAAAGGGGAGCACATGCAAAAGGATAGGCTCACCAACAGACGAACAAACGATGCATGCAAAGAGAAGTGCTCGTGAATGGACGATCATGCAAAGATGGGTTCACGGATGGACGGATGAGAAAACATGCAAGATGTGCTCACAAACGGACCGATGGACCAACATGCACCTTTTGTGAACAGATGAACCTGTCAAGCCTTCCAACATACAAGCAAGGAGAAATGTGCAAAAGCAACATCAAGTGAACCAACAACAATCGAAGACTCGCACTTTGCCATGCCGAGGTGAAGCTGTGACACACCATGAGGACATCCATCACCCAACAACATTGTGGCTCGACATGCACACCAGCAACATCAAGAATGTACCAACACTTTCATGTTGAGTCATGTCATGAGTCATGTCATCCATGTCTCTAATGTGAGCCATACTATCTATCAATGCACATGGAAGTCCAAGAGACCCACTTGTTGTACAAAGAGTCATGTAAAGTTGAAAAGTCATGGAATTCAAGTAGTCATGAGGGTAGTCGAACAACCACAAGGGTTAGTTTCACTCTTGGCTATACATTCCTCCTCATTTGCACATTCAATGGACTTTTCACCTCAGCTCCTCCCACATAGCCAAGAGAGTATGTAATTTTTTTTTCGAGGAGTAAGTAGTGGCTCCAACGCCCCTCTCATGGGGTTAGTGATGTATAGTGTAACAATGTGTCTTGGAACTTTCACTTAATTTAGAAGCCTGTTAACAGGCCAACATGTTTTCACACATGTATTGTAATTGTTGTAACAATAATATTAAACACTTATGGTGCATGTTGCTTTAACCTGCGTTTCACATTTGAACTATTTCACTTGTTGTAATACATAATCTATTAATGAAAATGTGTTCTATATGTTGTTAACATTGTCTCACCCATGGTGGCTACCTTCATGGACATCAGATAGACCTTTCACATAAAACTTGTTGTAACAATAATTGCAATTGTGTGGACTAATCTGTTGAGTGTTATACGTGTTATCTTCCCTTGTGTGTTGTGACTACTGCATCCTTGTGGACTGCTCCACTTGAATATGTGCATGTCCTATTGTTGTGTGTTCCAAGAAGAGTTGGGACTTCTCCCAACCAACTTGGGACCCACTCTCACCCTCTCCCTCTACAGTGAAAGAACCATTGACAGAA
The DNA here is from genome assembly GCA_000404065.3 of Pinus taeda. Lineage (NCBI taxonomy): Eukaryota > Viridiplantae > Streptophyta > Pinopsida > Pinales > Pinaceae > Pinus > Pinus taeda. Next base: position 103,498 of record APFE031658222.1, on the reverse strand, counting down.
GTGACACTTACACTCACCAGGCACGTGAACCTCACTTCTCGAAGACAAAGAAGACCACTTTCCTCTGCTGACAAGCAAGAGTTGAGGAAAATCCTTAAGATAATGGCAACTAGGCAATCATACCAGATGGGACTCCCACACCAAATGGTGTGAGGTCTAGTTGGGACATCATACCAGGGTGATCCCCTAAATGTTGGCGAGTTCAACACTGTCAACATTTATGGCGCAAGAAGGAGGGAAACTAGTTGTATATGGTTGAACATCCTCTCACACTCATTCATCAACCATCTGGTCAAGGCAGTAACTCACACTCCCTCTCACTTACACGTGACTCTGTAGTTGGTTACTCCTCACCTCCCAGGATTAAACATGAGATTCCATATCATCAACTTTTCTTTGTCTATCCCATCACTCGCGAGTTTGCGAAAGCAGTCAAACTAATCCCAGGCATATAACATCTTTCATACGCGTCAAGAAAGCCAAACACCACTCCTACAAGAGTTGTTGTATCATCGGTAGAAGAAGATGTCCTTGCCACAGTTGAAGGTTTGGAAGAAGCTATTGAAGACAGAGAGGAACCTCCCGCCTTCCAGCAAGGTGAGGAAGACACTCGTATGATATTGAGATCAGACTTTGGTACAGGAGGTGGAGGGGAAGACAATGGAGGAGGTGGAGGCGAAGACGAACCCTCAGACTCAAGGCTGAACCATCATTCTGAAAGACAGGAGGAGGACAAGGAAGAAGAAGAGATGGTTGACCCAAATCTAGAATGGATGACTCAGGGACCATTGGCTCTCCTGGTTGTTCTTCACAAGATGCTGAAGCGAGGAGAGAGGACGAACATCAAGTTTAACCCTAACAACACGGTGAAGGCATAAGATCGCTTCGACAACTTCCACCTACATCTACAAACCCTTGAGGTACGGTATGACGACGTAGCATGTATATTTTTCCAATGTACCTTGGATGGTCGTGCAACTGCATGGTATCAGAACCTTCCATCGAACTTTATACAAAACTAGGGTGCATTCAAACACATGTTCCTTGAAAAGTTTGTGGATGACAAAACCCCAACCATGCTACTCAAAGAATTGGGAAGCCTAGAGATGGAGGGAAAAGAAAAGGTAAAAGACTTCAATTAGAGGTTTACATGCATATTGAACAAGTTTTCAGTAGACACTAAACCTCATGACTCCATCACTATTGATTACTACACGTATGCACTCCTCACTAGCATTGTGTAATTTGTCAAACGAGCTGTGAAACCAAAAATCTTGGAAAGATGTGAAGAGGCTATCATTGTTTAAAAATACCTACGCACAATTGGAGTCATCAAGGATGAAAAACCAGCAAAGGACTCCAAAGATGCGAGAAGGAAGTCCCAAGTGATGGCGAGCAAGGGTAAAGACAAGGAAGCAACTGATATTGAAACCCTCACTCACCTCGTCAAGAACTTGACTACAGAAATGTCTAAGCTCAAACAACAGAAAATGAAAAAATATACAAGAAGCTCTCTGGCCAGGCAAAGGTAGGAAAGCAGCTCAGTAGGCAGCAACCGGTTCACTCCCAAAAATGCACATAAATCTGTGTTCTAGGTCGAAAAGTGTGCAAATCCCAAGTTTTGTTCATTTCACAAAGAACATCACCTCAAGAAATCTTGTTTGGACTGGAAGTGAGTCACAAACTCTGTATGTAGTCATACACTCGATGCAGAAAATAGTATGCAGGAGTAGCCTAGAGACATGGATGACGACGAAGAGGTTGCACTTGATGAACCATCTTCTGGGTATGTGGTGAATGCGTTTTAGTTCTCGCAAGCAATGCCAAAGATGAACACCGATAAGTGGCCCCAAAAGAAAAATAATCATTACAATCCTAGGAGTAAAGGAGCTCCCCTTACACTTGGGGAAGCACAAGAAAAAATGAGATTGCTGATGAGGAAGGCTGATCCACCGGCCACCCAAAATAATAAAACACAAAACAAGTCCAGGAAGACAGTGGAAGACAAGAGTACATCCGTGAGTAGCAAGCTATAGAACACTCTACCAGACAACACAAACATCCGTTCTACCTTAGACACCTCGATGAGTCTACCACCTCTAAACTACAACATTATTGATGACATGAAGAAAAATCGAGCGAACATTAGTTTTTTCAAGTTAGCTAAGATCCAGAGTCAGCGAGACATCTTGTTGTGCGCATTGGGACAGACAACAACGAACAACACAACCTCTACCAGCAAGGAAGCAAGCACACCTCCCGAATCACTTTCTATTGTGCTCAACACGCTCTAGATGGAAGAAGCAAACTCAAGTTGCCCTCCATTCCTCCTATCCTTTGAAATATTTAACTACAATGTTCACAACTTCTTGGTTTATTCTAGCATGGCCGCCAACATCATGCCACTCTCCATTGCAAAGAAGATCAATGTAGAATGGAGCGAAATGTCCGCACAAATCATCCAACTTGATCGAACGTTGGTACTAGCCATTGGTGAACTGCGATACATGATCATCCAACTATCTCATGACATTAAAGTCCACCAATGCACCAACATAGTTGTTGTAGACATATCAGAAACATACTGTCTACTACTCAGTAGAGACTAGTTGAGCAAGTTAGATGGATATTTTTCTACGGACTAGTCCCACATGTGGCTTCCGTACAAGGGAAAAATGAAACCAAATCCAGGTATTTTCCGACAGGTACATGAAGCACAATGTTACCCCCCTTAATGGTGAGAATGAACTGTTCTCCTTTGCAGAATTCATTTTTTGGAAACTTCCTCCTAGAAACAACATTGGGGTATTCTCCTGTGCAACCAACTCCAACCCCACCAGACACACAGTTGGGACTCCTTCCTTGCCCAACTGATGGTAATGAAACTTGTATAGTACATTGTACCAATAGTAGTGGTAGTAGTAGCAACAGTAGTAGTAGTAGTACAAGCACATTAAGTGGTCCATGCATAGACAAGCTATGGGCCATGGTTTTTGACAAATCAAAGACACATGACGGCTCAAGGACCGGGTATACCTCAGTTGCCCAAAACAACAAAAAATGCATGATTTCAAGCTGTTGAGGTTCAAGTGAACAAACAACACTGTTGAATACGAAGCACTCGTGTTAGGATTACAAAGGACCATCAGCCTCAACGTGATCGCAATCAAAGTGATACTGCATCTTGCAAACAATGTTGATGCTTTCAAGGACATAACAACTGATGAAGGTGAGCACGAACAACCCCTGGAAACTACAACTGAGACCAAGAAATGAAACCCCATCTCCAAGGGTGTGGTTTCTCTAAAAAATCTCTATGGTTTGTAGAACTTCTGTCAAGGGCCAAGAAACAACATAACCAATAGGACCACCACTATGAGCAAATAGAACAACCTAGGAACCAATCACAACCCAAAGATCGTCAGTCTTGGTACAAATCGTGCACCGTAGCAGTGACAAGACTTTGACCGCTTGATCAAACAACACCGGGACATGTTTGCATGGGGAGAGGTTGACCTGAGTGCGTACGACACACGAATAATACAATACGAGATTCCAAGTAAATAAGGAGCCAAGCTATTACAACAAAAGCTAGGTAAAACACATATGTCATTTGAACTCCTTATACAAGAAAAGTTGACTAAGGTTTTGGATGTTTGGATTACTTGCAAAGTTCGTCATCATACATGGGTTTCTAATTTTAGTTCTGCACGTAAGAAATCCATGGAAATCCTCTTATGCATTGATTGAGAAACTTGAACTTCTCCCAGAATAAAAACAACTTCCCCTTGCCATCAACTAAGCCTATGTTGCATGCAGTATCCGAAGTAGTGGTTTCATGTTCACTTAAAGGTCTTTTGGAATACCACCAAGTTCTAATAGAGGGACCCAGTAGCGTAATACTAGTCTATGAGAAGCTTGGAACAAACACACGCAATCTACAATCACTTGAAGGGAGGGTTGACAACCTTCTTGCCAATGTCCAAGATCTCAGGCATTGCTTCCAGTAGGCTGGGCCGTGCCCCTCATGTACATAGTCTGCCTGCTTCTTGTTGTTTTCATCTTGTTTGCTTTGCTTACTATATTTTTTTTTACTTCATTTATTCTTATTGCTATTTTTGGTTACGTTTGTTTTGTTTTCTTGATATATTACTATTTTTGTTTTTGAAAATAAGTGTTTCCAACTACTACGTTCTGGCTTTTGAATAGAGTATGTGGCTGAAATATGAAGAGACTTGTGACAATGCAACACTTGGTGAATCTTGTATTTGTTTTCTCTATGATTGGTTATAATGATTGTCTGATGAAGTATTGACAAAAAATACGAGCCGTCTGCAAGGGAAGTTTTGGTCCAACCATGAAATTGTGTCCACACTGGGAAGCCCCATGCCTACACTCAGCCTTCTACTCTATGTTTTCAAGCTCATCCAACTAGTAGAAACAAAGAAGGGGAAAAGCTAAATGAGAAAACCTATGTCAGAGTTCTAACATGCTTCTTTGAAGGAACAACCTCTTCTACTCTCAATAAGTTGGGATCCCTCTTCCACCCCAAAAATAAATAAGTGCCTGTGCACAGTCCTCTTGAAAAAGTACAAAGGCGAAAGAAGAGAAAGGCTTCCTACGCAGAGAGGTGAAGCATGCAACTCCATTGGGATACTGACCAGGCTTGCTAGCAGTGGAGCAATGCATGTGTTCTTGTGTGACTCCATCAGGGTACTGTCTAGGCTTGCTGGTAGTGGAGCAACACCAAAGCTGAAAACTTATACTTTGAAAATCTTCGAATCGTGAGCTAAACTACCCTTCCTGAATTCGAAACAATATGATTAAGCTGAGCTTTTGATTATGTTTGACTGAGTTGGAAAAAGGTGAACCATGTATATCCATGGGGTAAGCGGGCAAGCCAAGGTAACCCACACAATGAGTCAATACTCCCTGAAAGACCAAGGCCCTGTGCTAGAAATTAACCAAAAAAGAGAAGCTAGAATTCTACCAGTGTGTCACCTAAATTTTTGGCCTACACCAAATTTTGGAGCCTCCCTTGAGAGTTTCACTTGATGACTACACATACTCAGGTTCACTCCATGAGCTACCGTGAGTCTTCACATTCCCCTTGCTTGTTAATTTCGCTAAGTCTTGCATGTTGATGTCGAAGTCATGCTTGTGACCATGGCCTGGTTATGCTCAAAGGCTTCGCTTTGTGTGTACTTGTTGTGTCCGATATAAAAACATATTTTGCACTCCCACGGGGAGTCAGATTCAATTTCGTGCAAGCATCATCATGGTCAACCAATGATCAATAAAAAGTGTCACCCTTGTCACTTGAACCATTGGTCAGTCATGTTGAATATGTGTGTCTGGGTGTTTTGAGTCATCTTGTCGTCGAGTCATGTAAGTGTGTGTTTGCATGATCACATATGCATCTTTCACTCATTCACACCAAACTCCCCTCTGATAGCTAGACCATCACCCCACCACCAACTTGATTGATTGTACCTAGAACAGTGCAAAAGAACCAATAAAGTCATTTCAAGCTGCACTTCCCACAAGGAAATCAATCCACCTTCATGCTGGTCAACCCGAGAGTTTGACTTGACAACCATCTCGGGAATCACTCCCCTAAAATATTGCACAGAGGATGCAAGAATTTCCTACTCTGTCGATTGAGAAAATTGCACAGACAACCCAGATAGACACCCAGTGCCCGTCGTTGTCTCTCTTAGAAAATTGTTTAATTTTTCCATCCAGCCCTCGGGACAGTTGACTGATTGGCCATTTAGAAAATTGTGCAGTTTTCATGAGTAGGCCCTCTTCTGCCCAGCAGTCTGCTCAGCTCAAAAATTGCGCAAAGATGATTAGCAGGCTAGCCTCCCAGAATCAGCACAATTTATCTCGCCAACAGCTCCGAGCTATAGATTGTCAGTTCCCTCCATGAATTGCACATTTTATGATGCCAAGATCCGAACAACTGACTGCTAGTTCCCCTCAGGAATTGTGCAGTTTTTGCTACCAGTGACCCAGTAGCTAGCTACCAGTTCCCTCCAGGAATTCTACAGTTTTGGCTGTCAAGCTCTCGGCCTAGTCCTCCAAAAATTTGCACAATTTTTGTCTACTAAGCCTCCCTGCAACCTAGCCCATTCCTCCAAAAAATTGCACAGTTTTGCTGCCAAGCCCCACTGCCCGTTCATTTAGGAAACTGCATAGATTTTGCCTACCCAACCTTCCTACAACCCAGAAGGTTCCCCTAAAAAACTATGCATTTTTCTCCTCCAGCTGAGCTAGACCTTGCAGACAGTCATTGTCAATCCATATTTTCCATCTTCATCATCCAATGACTCTTACACAGTTTTCATCACTAGTGCCTAGAGCCTCCATCTCGCCTCGCAACCTTGTTGCCTCTTCGGGTCACTTGCATCCGAAATGATCATGTATCATGGTACACTAGGAGGTTTTTGGATTTGATGTCATCTCGTCATGAGTGACTGTAGGAATAGGTACACAAACAAACATGGCACGGCGACGAATGGGATGAACGAAGGGGAGCACATGCAAAAGGACAGGTTCACCACCGGATGAAAAAATGATGCATGCAAAGAGATGTGCCCATGAATATACGATCATGCAAAGATGTGTTTGCAGATGGACGGATGAGAAAATATGCAAGATGTGCTCACAGACGGACCAATAGACAAACATGCACCTTTCGTGAATAGACGAACTTGTCAAGCTTTCCAACATACAAGAAAGGAGCAACGTGCAAAAGTAGCATCAAGTGAACCAATAACCATCGAAGACTACACACACTTTGCCATGTGGAGATGAAGTTGTGACACACTGTGAAGACGTCCATCACCTAGCAACACTGCGACTTGACATGCCCACCAATAGTAGTGGGAATGTACCAACACTGTCATGTTGAGTCATATCATGAGTCATGTTGTCCACATCTCTACTGTGGGCCATACTATCTATCAATGTAATGTAATGTGGAAGTCCAAGAGACCCACTTGTTGTACAAAGAGTCATGTAAAGTAAAAAATTCATGGAAGTCAAACAGTCATGAGGGTAGTCAAACAACCACAAGGGTTAATTTCACACTTGGCTATAAATACCACCTCATTTGCACATGCAAAGGAATCTTTTCACCTAAGCTCCTACCACATAGCCAAGAGAGTCTGTAATATTTTCTTTGAGGAGTAAGTAGTGGCCCCAAAGCCCCACTAACAGGGTTAGTGATGTATGGTGTAACAATGTATCTTGGAACTTTCGCTTAATTTAGAAGCCTACTAACAAGCCATCATGTTTTCACACATGTATTGTAATTGTTGTAAGTCTAATCTTAAACACTTTTAATGCATGTTTCTTTAACCTGTGTTTCACATTTGAAGTATTTCACTTGTTGTAATACATAACCTATTAATGAAAATGTGTTTTATATGTTATTAATGTTGTCTCACCCATGGTGGCTACCTTCCCGGACATTAGACATACCATTCATATAAAACTTGTTGTAACAACCATTCTACTCATGTGGACTAATCGGTTGAGTGTTATACGTGTTATCTTCCCTTCTATGTTGTGATTACCACATCCTTGTGGACTACGCTGCTAGAAGCTATGCACGTCCTATTGTGTTGTGTGTTCCTAGCAGAGTTGGGACTTCTTCCAACCGAATTGGGACTCACTCTCACCCTATCCCTCTACAGTAAAAGAACCATTGACATAAGTGACACTTACACTCACCAGGAACACGAACCTCACTTCTCGAAGACAAAGCAGATCACTCTCCTGTGCTGACAAACAAGAGTTGAGGCAAATCCTTAAGATAATGGAAGCTGGGCCATCATACCAGATGGGACTCCCACACGAAACGATGTGAGGTATAGTTGGGACTTCATACCAGGGTGATCCCTTGAATGTTGGTGGGTCCAACACCGTCAACAGGTTGGAGCCTCCCTCTTGCCCCAACTTTGTTCCATCAATATTTCACATGACACCTACCATCTAATGGATGTATCACGGGCCTGCTATTCCGTTGGAAGTTGAAACCAGTTAATAGGATCCTTCATTATCCTCTCATGTCAAAGAAGGAAACTTTAGCACATGTTCAAAGCCCATTTGGAAGGGCATGCCACTATGAAATGTCCATTTCTACCCCTGATTATCAATCTTATTTACCCAAGTGCACTAATGAATTATTGTACTTGAAGGTGAGGAAGCACATTAGATATTATAAAATATTGTCGATGGCTCTTCATATTGGACTTGGCCTTCCTATATGGGATCCAAGCCTTCTAGACGGTAATAATGGCACTTGTAGTGTCAATGTTGAGATTCATGGGCCTCCAGACATGCATAGCCTTAATTTCCGTGCCATGGGATTCATCAACACCACTATATTTATTACTCATTCCCTAGTTATAAAAATATGATGATGCAATTGGACCACATTTACCAGCTATCTACACATTTCACCTAACACTTGACATCTGATCTAGGGCCTGGGGGAGGTTTTATCTTTCCTAGGGAGACATGGTAGTGCATGTGTCATCTTCTAGTCATCATTGATGAAGCGTGGACTTGATATTGTTCCCCTTGGAGACCCATGAGACCTATTTGGAGACCACAAAGTCCAAACAAGGGTATCCCCCTCTTCTTCATCACTTGTGAAGCCCTCTCCCACTCTTTGAGCATAAGATGCCTCACCGCTAGCAATGGAGAGTAGCTCAAATAGATGATGTGGGCTAAAGGAGAAATTAAATATTGACTAATGTTTAATCTATTTTGGTTTGCTTTTAACCAAGGGTTTTGTTACCTCATTTGACACTTCAAGGGATTAATCTTTAGGAATACAAACTCACAAGTCATGTATAAATAGGAGAGTATCTATCTCATTTGAAACTCATCATCACTTGGATTCTTGGCTAGCTCATTCGACATTTTCAGCTTGTAATTTTGTGGAGTGATTTGGATGAATTAAATGCATTTTGATGTTTGGAAAAATATCACTCTTTTAGAGTCTCTTTTGGTATTTTGATGGATGGATATATTATTTTTTTGGAGAATAGTTTCTAGGTCCATTGCATAAGATTTAGAATTTTTTGACATTTCGAACCTACTTGTGAGGTTCATCCTCAAGATATATCCTTGTGAGGATATATTCTTCATTTTATAGTAAGTGTTATTTGATGCTATATTTATGCTCTAATAAATTTATAATGTGTGGAATATTGTCTTATGGTCTTTAATGTGCCCTAATTAATGAAATTTTGTTAGAACATTGAAGCTATTGGATATTTTTCATGTGTTACTCATGGATAATGAATGACTGAATCTTCCTAGTGGTTATATTTCATATTTCACCCTTCAAGCTCCATTAAAATTTTCCATCGAAGTACAAATATCTAGATTAGCCATGTAGATGCTTCAACTAGGGCTAGCAAAGTTCCCTCTAGGTCTCCTTGAAGAGTGGAGTTTCTAAATCAAGATCTTTTTGACTCCAATTCTCCCAATAGCTAGGCACTCATCCTAAATCCTTGGTGATCAACCCTAACTCAATGAATCATCTTTCTTTTCACCTTCTTCTTGGTTCTTTTTGACACCCCTTTAAGGAGAAGGAGGCCTCTTTAAGGATTGGTGCAAATTTCAATAGGAGATTCATTTTGAATTTTATCTAAATAGATGTTGTTCTTAGTGTCTCCTCTAGGAATCCACAAGTTTTGAACAAATTATGATAGTGGAATCTCAATATAATTGATTCCCTAGCCATCAAACCAATTGGGAAACCTAGAAGCTTATCCTTAAACTTAGGGATTCTTTGAAGGTTTATGTTTTAGTACTTGTTGAAGTATATCATTCACAACCTTTTCTCTTGTCTACCTAGACCTTGGATGAAATCTTATCCCATAAAATATTTCAACCCTAGGTCTCGTGTAAGATTCATTTCAAGGAGTTTTTCTTGGAAATTCTCCCTAGCTTCTCCCAAAGCTCACACTTTCATTAAAACTTTCCATTGAATGAGCCATCTTGCCTCACTTCAAACCTGTAACAACGCTGGTTAAAAAATCATGTAAAAATTATAAGACCAAGGTCATGGGACATGTATTCCAAGCTGAATGGTGGGAAAAACATCCTTGTGGGTGTTCATTTTGGTTTATAATGGCTAAGGAAATTGGCAAAGGAAAAGTGGCATTAATTGGAATTTTATTTATGAAAATAATGGAAAATGGGAGAAAAAGAAGGTGAAATGTCATAGGTTGCATGTGAGGATGAAATTGAAGGAAATTGAACGAAAATTAAGAAATTAGAGGCCTCAATTATAAAAAGGCTTTTGAGGATCAGTTCGTAGCTTTTTTCAGTTGAGCTTTTTATCAATTCAGTTTTGGAGCTCTCATTCTATTCTCTCTCTCTCTCATACTCTTAGACACTTCGAGTTTTATTGGAGCACTCTCGGAGGAGGGTGGCATGCCTGGGATTTGGAGAAAAAAGGCAAAGGAAGAGTAGGAAAGTTCAAGAGGACAAAGTGATCAACAACTACATTGGGTTTTTCTTGTAGATACCGAGTTGCATGTTTGATTTCCTTGCTAGTTTTGGCATGCATGGCACATGCATGTGTTTTATGGCTTATGATATGTTATTGGCATGGAGGATATCCTCGATTTACAATGGTTTTTCCTAGTCTTTCTATTTCATGGATAGCCATGGTGTTGTGTGTTTCTTTCCTTTTGTTTTTTGGATGGTTCTTAGGTTCCTTATGGATGTGGGTTGAGTTACTGGTTCCTAGAAGCCTTTGTTGGACAAATTCTCTGCAAGACCTTGGTGGGATGGGTTACTAGTCCTAGAAGCCTTGGTTTGACAAATTCTATGGAATCTTGACAACAACTATGGGTTGATTTACTAGTCCCAAAATCCATGCTTGTAACAAATGTTTTGGAGCCCTGGAAAACTTGGGTAGAGATTAATCTAGTCATGGTTAGTGATGTATGACCATGAGGTGGAATTACTAGTTGAGGGTTGAGGTGGTTTAGCGTTTGGAAGCCTTGGTTTGGTTTTATTTTATTTGTTTCATGAGATCCCACATTCATGCTTGGAATATGGCACTAGGCTGATTGGCTGAAAGAAAGGTTTGGTTCAACCCAATCTATGGTCAGGTCGTACGTGGAAGTCCAAGACCTGGTTTCATTTTGCGTATGTCAATAAGAGCTATTTTCCTCTTATATTCGATTTGTAAATTCACTTGTTATTATGTGGTTTTTATGGTTGTTATACCCTTATTATTCAGCTGGTTATATGATGGTTATAAGTATGTTTTATGGTAGACTTGATGTATGGCTCTTATCATGTTTTGATTACCAAATGAATGGACAACGAATATCTGGCATAATAGATTATAATGAAACTATTGTGATAAGGCATCAATGCTTCTTTACAAATCTCATATAAGTATGAGACCCCTACGCTCAAATATGTTGTTATGACATGTAGAATACATATTTGTGACATGTTTGACGAAAATCCTGTCATATATTTTAGGGATCTGATTAAGTCCTTTATAAAATGTTTATATTGGTAGATTTATTTCATCGTTATGTATCATTCCTAAAATTTTCATGAAGTTAGGGGTAGTGGCTTGAGACCTAGCCCTAAAAAGGTCGCTCTGAATATGGGGTTGCTCGCTCAAAACTGCCTAGAAAATTCCATAGTCCCTCGTGCGCCTTTCTTTGGGAGTGACTAGAAGGCCTCAGTCGCATGCATGACTTGTCATGGGAGTGGTAAAGGGTCCAAATAAGTAAAATGACAATTTTTCTTAGGGGTTGGTCACCTAGAAAGGTTGGTTGGCTCCTGAAAGTTGTGTAGTGTGTGTGGAAAGTCATATTGGTCTTGTTATGTCGGTTCCACTTCCTTAAATATACTTCAGGAGTTGAATAATATCATAGTAACTCTTCGTGACATCTTTACCCCAATGGACCGGTTAGCTTGGGTAAATGTGGGAGGAGGGTGTTATAGGGTGGTATCAGAGTAAGTTTCGTTCTCATTGGGTGGTGTTTGGTTTCCGTTCTCTTTGGTTGATATCTGATACTATAGGGTGGTATTATATCATGGTTCAAACATTAAGACTTGATGGGAAAAATGTAGTTGTCATGAATGCATGTTGGTTGTATATGAATTTTTTATGCATGTCAGTGTCCATATGTTGTTATGAATGCATTTTCATGGTCATTTTTATGCATGTATAGTAGGTAAGAGATGCATTTTTATGCTAATTGTCGTGGTCTTGTGTCATCATGATGATATTAGTATTTTATAATGCTGATGTGATGGCGGAGATGAAGCAAGAGATGCAGATCATCAAAGCGAGGTTGCAGCATTGGACCTCCGGGGAAGAGAAAATCGTCATATAGGTTTGTATGTTTGGCATGATAGTATGTGGTTAATAGTTGTTATAAGAATTATGGTTACTTATATTCTTTTTATTCTATTTTTTTCATGGTTACAAGTATGATAAATGGTATTTGATTAGTGTAGTCATATGCATGTGCCTTGGATAGTCATGCGTGATAGTAACTTGTTCTTATATGCATTGCGGTCATATGCATGATGATTATGGTCATTATATTTAAGATATTGATGTTATATGTGTCATGCTAATCTAGGTTGACCTATGTATATGGTTAGGGTTATGAAATTCAAGTATGAGTTAATATATTTTGATATTATGTCATACTAATTTAGATTGACTGTGCATATGTGATTGTTATGCATGCATGACAATTGCTTATGAGTTTATGATGTGAACATGTTAGCTAGTTACTATTATGGATATCTTGACCTTATTTATGTCTGATTTGATGTGTTGTGAAGTTATATCATGCTAATATAGATTGATTGTGTAGACAAGATAGCCTCCCCTAAGATACATTGAGGTATGAGTTTTCTTATGTCACCTATTTGGTGTTTGAATGTTTGATTATGTCGTCTATTTGGTGTTTGAGTACTTGGTTTCTATTATGTTGTCTATATGTTGCTTGAATGTTTGATTAATTGCATGATATGAGTATGTGTCTGTAATATTGCATGAAGGAATGATCTCATTTCAAGATGGTTGTACTAACACATTATGTGTTGAGACAGTGGATATGCACTTGTGTGCAAGTGGGTGCTAGTTTTAGTATTATGCCTTATGACTATGAGCTAATTGTAGACTATGACATGATTGTTTTTCTTGGTAAAGGTTGATTTCAAATTAATATACATGATGTCTTGATCTTTGGAACGTGTGACTAACATGTGTGAGAAGTTGTAGGGAAACATGCTTGCTATTAGTGTGACAAGGTAATAGTTGATGTGTTTATATAACTAACAGTTGGGTGATGTGATAGTAAATATCAATACTTGATTACAACAAGATAAAAAGGTAAAAGAAATGAATTGGGTGAGAATTCCTTTGGCTATGTTTGGAAACCGCAATTCCAAATGAATGAATGCTTTGAGTACAAGAAGCCTTCTTAACTTAGATTTTGCCTGACATTATGTGGATATATGTTATATTCCTAAACATGTATTTGACATGTATATTATGCTAGTTTCTATCTATGGTTAGATTCTTCAAAGGATTGAAGTCCCTTGAGATATGGTGTGGATATGTTCAGTTGCAAGGAAATGTGCTTGGCACAACAAGGTCAGATAATTGGTGTATTGTTATGTTTATTTATGCATTGACGATTATGTGTTTATGGAAGTATGATGTAGCGAATGACACTACATAACAGATTGCCATGAAATATTGAAGACATCTTGGCTTGATATTTCATTTGGAAGCATTGGAAACCCATGGGGATTGACTCATGGTGTTTGTTGGGAGATTTGTTCCTTCGATATTTTGTGATTTGTTTGAGGTTGATTTATAGGTTTTGATTATGTTTGGTGCATGGCCATGCCACTTTTTTTGTAGTGTCATATTGCTATTGGTTTTCAAGGTTTTCTTGTTGTTGTTTCTTATTCTTCCCTTTTGTGTTTTGAGGGTCTTGGGAATTGGTTGGGGAAGGAGGAAAGTTAATAAAGCTTGGGGAAAGTTGAATGAAAGCTGATAGGTAATGTAAGACCCAGATGAAGCTCGGTGCATGTATAAGGGAAACTGAAGACAAGAGTATGACAACGGGTTGAGTTGGTTGGGTCCATTGGGATAAATGGATGGTGGTCAGAAAATCATCACAAAGGTAACTAGGAAAGGTAAATTGAATGGATTTGAGGTGTCATATGCCTTGGCTATGTTGGGAATTGTTGTTCTCAATGTTGTGCATGGATAAAATGAGTTCTCTTAACCTTGACCTTATGATATATGGTAATTATATTGTGATCATGGTTATGGTGATGTGTATATATGTATACATGTATGTATGTCATGTCTAAAAGGGCCGTCATGGATCATGATTTCTTTATGCTAATGTTTATATTAATATATGTATGTATGTATGTCATTGTTTAGCAAGATCATGATTTTTTTATGCTAATATATATATATGTGTGTGTGTGTGTGTGTGTGTGTGTGTGTGTGTGTATTTATATATGTATCTATATCATTGTCTAACAGGGTTGTTAGGGATCAATCTTGTCGAGAAATTATTTCTTATGTGAGTGAATGAAATGAAGAGTTTCCTGGTCTTATGAGGAATCAAGTGGGAAGAGTAGCCTTGAAAAATCTATGAGATCAATGTCATGTAGATATGAATTGATATTATGTGATTATAATATGTCTATGTTATGACAAGTAATGTTGATGGATACATCAGCAAAATGAATGTAGTGTGATCTATGACATGCTCGAGCAAGCATGGATAGTTGAAAGACACTAGAAGCAAGGTTGCCTAGTAGAGGCAGTGTGGTCTATGGATGTGTAGTACTACTATTGTATATATGTTGTACACATTGTACATGTTGTACTTGTGATATTGTACACATGCATTGTTGTGTATATATGGTGTTGTGTACATGTTGGTTATGTGGTGCTATGTACACATGGTGCTTTGTGCATGTTGCATATACGGTGTTCTGTACATATGGTGTTGTGTGCACGTTGTATATGTGGTGTTGTGTGCATGATTATATATGTGGTACTGTGTGCATGTGGTGTTGTGTACATGTTGTACATGGGGTGTGTTGTTCATGTGGTGGTATGTACATTTAGTGCATGTGGTGTTTTGTACATTTCTTGATGTGCACACATCATGCACATGGTGCTGAGTACAATTGGTTTTGTATATGTAGAAATTTCACCGTAGATCACCTGATAATGCAATATACTAAAGAAAAATGCTTGATCTACTTCAACTATCAAACTTTGCGGAAGCTTAATCAATTTGAGCAAGATCAATTGGAACACATATAACAGAGAAGAAGAAATCATACACATGACACACAGAAGAATACTCTGGGGAAAGCCTCAGCTAAAAACCCTGCTATCTATATTATCATACAAGTGGAAATATCTTAGGATTACACAAAGCTTTAGCTCACAAGCTATCCAGTTCTTAGTACAATCCCTCATTGCTGCTCATAGACATAATAGACAACACATATGCCTTCCTTCGGTCCTCCAAGCCTCCTATTTCCTTCCGCAGTTTCTCCTGGGTTCTCAAGCTTCCACCTATCTGTAATTACCTCACACACTTCTCACTAACCTTTGAAATCACTGCACAATCATGAAGGAGATAATTCCTTCTGCATTGATGAGTTTCCTATATAGGAAAATTCCTCCAACTGATAGTACATTGTCCCTTCCTTTGATCTCAACTGGGTCTCTATCTGAATTGACATGCATGGGTTATTTATGACAGAATATTCAGTTATCTGAAGTACACTAGTTGCATACCTGCATGCATTGACTAACTGAACTCACAATCAGTTCAACAAACTGTTGGAACTAATCTAACTGGACTTAACTCAGTTAATTGAGCTAACTAATTACAACTCAAAGTAAAACTGATCCTAATCTCCTTAATTAAGGGATAAATTCCTCAATCAAAGGGATAACTATTGCTGTCTTCACATAGACTTCATGTTTTATTTTCTCCAACTAAATAACTCAAGATGAATTAATTAATTATTTTACAAATAACTATTAAACTCAAATTCGAATTTTAATTGACAATTTTAATTCAGGGACTAATTAAAATTGGAATCTATCCCGAAATACTATTTATAGAAATGCTATTTTTAGCATTTCTATTTTATCATTCCTTGTTGCTATTTCCAACATTGGTACCTGAAATTCTATTTATAGCAATTTTATTTATAGCATTTCTATTTTTAGAATTTCTTGTTGCTGTTTTTAGAACTCCTTCTTAACAAGAAAGGAACTCAACTCGAACCCGATCCTGAACCTTTGGAATGTTATGCATGCAACACTTCTCCCTAGTGTTGTTGCTCCAACAACTCTAGAAGCAACAAAAAAAATATCCAACCAAAATCATAATGATTCCTCTGTCATCAAAGTCTCTGACTAATATTGCCTCTGTCGATTGAAAAGCTCTACACCTTTGTGTTCTGTAGTATCTGACTGATCTAGCCTCTGTCACTTTGATCTCTGACTACATCAATCACATTGATTCCTCCTGTTGCATCTGTGCTGTTGTTGGTCCTGTCTCCCAGCACTGCATTCACACTGCACCTCCTCTCATCATGTTGCATCATGCTACCCACTGCTGTACTGCAACTCAGTTACTAAGAAGTAAGTAACTGATATCCCAACTGACCTCCCTGTTGGGCTAAGAACATCCTCTGATGTTGAAGCTTCCTCTGCCACTCCATCTGCATCTGTCTCTACCCACTCAACCAATCCTGATACTCCTCGTCGGGGCTCTTGTAGCAAGGTCTAATTAAAGAGGTTGGGTACCTAAAGGATCCTACCCCTACCTTAGCCTTCTTGGGACTACCACTCCACGTTGCCCCACCTCCCACCTGGAGGTATGGATGTATGTGATTCCTCTACCCACTTGGCTTGAAATTTCCCCCTACTAGAGGTCTTTGCATGAGTGGATGCCTCCACTTGGTCTCCTCTCGGCTTCTCTAATTGTGGCTGCTCCACAACCTCTTGAAGTTGATTCAACAGTTGTGGCTCCTCCACAATTATATGAGACTTCTTCTAGCACTGCATGTTGAGAGGTAATGTACTCTCCATCTCAACCGCCAAGTCTCCAACACTTGCCTTCCTCCTCAAGGCTTTGCATGCATCTTGAACCTCAAGAGCATACAAGTTCTTGACTTGTGAACGAATCTACTTCACTTGTCTTATGGTGATCTGTCTAAGGAAAACCTTTCCCTTACTGAAGACTACATCATAGCCTTTGTCCTCTAGCATTGCAATCAATACCAAGTTCTTCTTCAGTCTTGGCACATACTTTACATCTGTCAAGGTAATGCGAGCTCCATGCTCCCTCTGAAAGGAAACCGTGCCCACACCTGAAACATTATATTTTTCATCATTACCCATCTCTATGAGTATCTTGAGGTCTTTCTCCTCCCAGGTATTGAACAGACTCTTATCTCCAGTCATGTGGAAGGAGGCTCCACTGTGAAGAAACCAACCACAACCCATCATCAATGAAACCATGCATGCGATGAGGGTAAAATCCAATTCGAACTGAGAGGCCAATGCCTCACCTTCAGATCCTTCCTTGGATCCCTTCTAGGATTTCTTCAATGGAAAATTAGTTGCATAATGGCCCACCTCATGAAAATTAAAGAATCACACTTTAGATTCGTGAATTTTCTTCCCTCCATGAGAAAAACTTGATTTGGGATGAGAATCCTTCTCCTTCCCTTTCTTTTCCTTACTCGCTAAGGTGAAATTTTCTTCATCCTCCTTGGATGAAGAATAATCTCTGGTGCTTCTCCTGATCTCCTCCTGCATCAGATCCAGCCACAGTCATTCCCAATCTGGTAGTTTCTCTCTTCCATTTACCAAGTCTTAGTAGCTACACCATCTCTTAGGAAGACCGAGGAGAGCAAGACTCACCACATCATCATCGGTTGTCGTAATTCCTACACTTCCAAGCTCATCCCTACAGGTGGTGAGCTTGTTCAGTTATGTAGAGATCATGTCACCCTTTTCACACTTGATTTTATGAAGCTTGTCTGTCAGCGCCAACTTCCTCTGATCGCTGCCGTTCTGATATAGGTCTTTCAATGTATTCCACATTGAAAATGGTGTCTCCTTTGCATGGAGACTCGAGACAATGTGGTCTCGAACTCCCTCTAGAAGAATCCTCCTCGATCTAGGCACACATTTCTTCCATTCTACCAATTCTTGGGCATTAGCCACTGCTGGCTTGGGGAATTCTTGATCAATGAAGTCCTTTGAACCATTGTCCTCTAATACCACTTCCATGCAATCCTTCTAGGCTATATAATTCCAGCTACCATCCAGGGTATACTCGAGTCTCAAACAATTGAATGCGATTGATGAAATTTTAGATGTGATAAGGATTCGATTTCTATAATCGAGAACTTCAAACTTCAAACTTCTCCCTTCTTTGTATACTGTTCTCTGCTTTGATCACCTTTGCTCCGATACCATGTAGAAATTCTCACCTTAGATCACCTGATAATGTGATATACTAAAGCAAAATACTTGATCTAATTCTACTAACAAAATTTGTGGAAGCTTAATCAATTTGCGAAAGATCAAACAGAACACATATAATAGAGAAGAAGAAATCATACACATGAAACACAGAAGAATACTCTAGGGGAAGCCTCAACTAAAAACCCCGCTATCTGTATTATCATACAAGTGGAAATATCTCAGGATTACACAAAAATTTAGCTCACAAGCTATCCAACTCTCAGTACAATCCTTCAATGCTGCTCATAGACAAAATAGACAACATATATGCCTTCCTTCAATCCTCCAAGCATCCTATTTCCTTGCACAGTTTCTCCTGGGTTCTCAAGCTACCACCTGTGTGTAATTACCTCACACACTGCTTACTAACCTCTGAAATCACTGCACAATCCTGAAGGAGATAATTCCTTCTGCATGGATGAGTTTCCTATATAGGAAAATTCCTCCAACTGATAGTACATTTTCCCTTCCTTTGATCTCATCAGAGTCTTTGTTTGAGCTGACATGCATGAGTTATTTATGAGAGACTATTCAGTTATCTGAAGTACACTAGTTGCATGCCTGCATGCATTGACTAACTGAACTCACAATCAGTTCCATAAACTATTGGAACTAATCTAACTGGACTTAACTCAGTTAACTGAGCTAACTAATTACAACTCAAAGTAAAACTCATCTTGATCTCCTTAATTAAGGGATAAATTTCTCAATCAAAGGGATAATTGTTGCATGTCTTCACATAGACTTCATGTTTGATTTTGTCCAACTAATTAACTCAAGATGAATTAATTAATTATTTTACAAATAGTTACTGAGCTCAAATTTGAATTTTAATTCACAATTTTAATTCAGGGACTAATTAAAATTGGAATCTATCCCGAAATGCTATTTATAGAATTTATAATTCCTTGTTGCTATTTCCAACACTGGTACCTGAAATGCTATTTATAGCATTTCTTCTTGCTATTTTCAATAGTGTACACATTGCACAGTTGGTGTTGTGTACATGTCGTGTTGTGTACGCATTGTGCGGGTGGCACTATATACATATGGTATTGTGTACACATTACACATGTTGTGTCGTGTACATGTAGTACTATGTTATTGTGTTACTGGGATTGTGTATCCATTGTATCATGACATGTGTATTTGTTGTGTTGTACTATGTGTACATATATGTATTGTGTTGTACGCCAAGTGTAGGTGTATGTATTGTGTTTTTTTGTATGCCAGGTGTAGGTGTAGGTGTATGTGTTGCGATGTATACTGTATGTATGTGTATGTGATTGAAGAGGAGAGAAGGCACTAGTTGCTTGCTAGGTGTGGCAACCAATCTAGTGTGTGTACAAAAAAGGACAAAGAACAAAGGCATAAGCAAAGGATCGGTTAAAGGATAAGTATCAATATTTTATTTTGGTTTAATTATGCATGTCATCTATGATTATAGTTTATCATGGTTACATGTAATATATGATTTTGATCTATGATGGTTACAATGTGTGCACAATTCCACATGTACGCCGCACTACCTATACAATGTGTACACAATACCACATTTACACAAAAACACATGCACGAAATGTACATGACACCACATGTACACAACATCACATGAACGCCATGTACACAACACCACCTAAACA
>APFE031658222.1:49262-74774 GCA_000404065.3 Pinus taeda | reverse complement strand
CCTATCTGGGGGGTTTGAGGGGGGCGGGTAGCCCCCCTCTACGGGGTCCGGGGCAGCGCCCTGGGAAATTTCTTTTTGGACCCTATATTAGGTTGGGCGAACCTACCTATGGTTTTCGATCCATGATATTGGATGCTTCAGCATGTATAAATATGTATTGTAACACTGAAAGGAATATAATGAAAAATCAAGTTGGTAGTCCCAGTTTTGGCATCTAGGGGAAAACCTCTGTGTATATGTGTTTTATGTGTTATTCTCTCACATTGTTTATTTTCTGTGTTTTACAATTCGTATGTAGGTAATTTTTGTACAAGGTTAAAACCTACAAACATCTCCCAAAGAGAATGGAATAATGCTTTGATACCACTGTGTAACACCCTCCTCCCATATTTACCTAAGCTAACTAGTCCATTCGGGTAAACATGTGATGAAGAGTTACTATGATATGAATAAACTCCCTAAGTGTAATTAAGGAAGTAGACCGATGAAAAAACACTTTGCACACCTCCCTTAGGTGCTATAGGACCCCCAGGACCTAATCCACCACTATAGGAGCCTAACTCATGAGTTAACCTAGCCTTTCATTGAACTAAACCCCCAGTAACTCCTATGACAAGGCATCCATGCGACTGGAACCCTCCAATAATTCCCACAAGCCTGCAAGGGAGAGACTGCAATGTAATTTAGTTAGTTCTATGCTATAGATAGTGAGATTCAAGCCACTTTTTTAAGGCTAGGCTCCAGACAAATGCCCAGAACTTGATGAGACTTTCCAAGACAATAAATGACACCAAGACAATGCCTCTAACAAAAACATTGATCGAGGACTTGAACTAAGTAAGCCTAACCATGACAGACATTTCTTCGAACACATTGTGAACATGTAACCTACAGGCCATAAATGCACATCTAAACATTAGGGTCTAATACTTATCTGAAAATCATGAAGAAGGTCTAGTGCCTTCTCATAATAGCTGTAATAACACCTATTAGGTCATGCATTCAATAGCAATTCAATTACCAATAAAAACATGTTAAGAGCCATACATTCTCACTGTCATAAAACATACTCATAACCATCATATAACCAACAGAAATAACAAGGACACAACATCCATAAATACTACATGAAAACCAATACACTTACACATGAAATACTAAGGAGAATAAACTATTATTAATGAATGCATAAGCCAACTAGGTTTAGGACTTCCGCGTACCACCCGACCATAGATTGGTTGAGCTAAATATTTCTTTTATCTAATCACCCCAGTGCCATATTCCAAGCTTGAATGTGGGAATCATATCCAAAATCGACCAAGGATTCTCGATGCTAAACCACCTAACCCTCATCAATAGCACCAGGATTTACTAGAATCCCCACCAAATCACTAGGCCCTAATCATGCATGTATGCCACTAGATTTCTCCACTTACACTGTGAGGAATTTTCTTTTCTCCTAGTCTCTAGGCTTTACCATACATCGCTTCGTACAATAGCTGAGGATCCCTAGGCCTAATCAAGACTACACCCTGTAGGCTTTATGGTATATCCTTCCATTCACCAGCCAAGGATTCCTAGGCCTGATCGAGGGTACACACCTCTAGGCTTTACGTATATCCCATCATTCACCAGTTGAGGATGCCTAGGCCCACCGAGGGACACAATATACAGATTTACCACAATCTGAGTCTAGCTCAGGGATTACTAGGCCATGTTTTATTTCTTTCAAAGACCACCTCACTTAGTTTCGAAACCATTTGGTAATCCATCACAACCAAATATTAGAGAACCCATCACACCATGGCTATCTCGAAATGGAAAGGAAAGGCTGAAGAACATTGTCATAGCTAGAAAAACCCATGCCCAAAAGAACAAGAGAACCAAGAAAACACATGCATAACCATGCATGTCAAAACTAGCAAGAAAATCATACATGCAACTCGATACCTACAAAGAATCCCATTGTAGTCGCTTGATCCTTCTCTTCCTTTCTTGATATTTGCTTCGCTTTGCCTTCTTTACTTTCCTTGATCCAATGCTAAAGTGCTCTAAGAAAACTCTATGTGTCCAAGAGTGTGAGAGATAGAGAGAGTGCTAAAAACTAAAATAACAAAAAGTCTCAAATGACAAAAAAACTGTGAATCGATCCTCAAAATCCTTTTTATCAATGAGGCCTCTTTTTTCCCAATTTTCTATTATTTTTCTGTCATTTTCCTCATGCAAATTTGTGGCCTTTCACCTTCCTTTTCTCATATTTTCCTTTATTTTCGTTAAAAAAATACCAATTAATGCCTCTTTTCCTTTCCAAAGCCTTTTCCATTTCCTTTGCCAATTTCCTTTAGCCATAATAACTGAAATGAACACCCACTAGGATGTTTTGCCCAATATTTAGCTTGGAATAATTGTCCCGTGACCTTAGTATTATATTTTTTTACATGAATGTTTGACCAGGGCTGTTACAATTTTCCAATATTAGATTTCACATACAAGTTACTATCAATTGTACCTCTCTTAAAACCAAATCTAACTTAGAATACCAATTCTGTGGGCTTTCTTAATACCATGCAAGGCGATTTTTAGTTTGCAAACATACTAAGGTTTATCTAACAACCAAAATCCACTAAGCTTCTCAATGTATAATTATTATATAATTATCCATTTAAAAAGGAATATTTGACATCCATTTGAAATATCTTGAATTTCTTGAAACTAGAAAAATCCAAGAACATGCCAATTGCCTCTAAGCGAGAATCAAGAGAAAAGGTTTCATCAAAATCTAAACCTTCAATTTGTGCATAGGATTTGCAAACTAGCCTTTCTTTATTTATTACTATTTCATCATGTTCATTCAATTTGTTCCTAAGGGCCCACTTTTTGCTAATGGTATTCTTGCTTGCTAGTATAGGAAAAATCTCCCATGTCTGATTTTTCTCAATCTAATGAAGCTCTTCATTCATAGCATTTAGCTAATTTTCATCTTGGATGGACTGAGTAAAATTCTTTGCTTTCATCATATATAGAAGATCTACATGTACTTGAGTAGGGGCGTTTAATAAGCTTCTTCTTGTTTGAACACCTTAACTTAACTCACTAACAATTTGGTTATTTCGGGTGATGTTTTTGCACATACCTTGCAGGGTATTTGGATTGTGTATTGAGGGGTTCTTCATTATATTCATTTGGAAATGGATCATCATCCTTCTCATCATTGTTGAATGGTTCATTGGAGATTATATTTATTGGTTTATTTTCATCAAAAGCAATATGTTCATCAACTTTAATGTCAATACAATCAACTATCCTCTTTGTATTCTTGTTGTAGCATCTATAGCCCTTTCTATTATGAGAGTAACCAAAGAAAATGCCTTCATCAACTCTTTCATCAAACATACCAAGATGTTCATCATTCCTCTTGATATAACACTTGCTCACAAACACTCTGGAATGCTTGATTATCATAGGTCTGCCATACAAAAGCTCATATGGATATTTATCACTGTTTGGTATGAAATGTGCTTTGTTTAAAATCGCCACTATTGTGTGAATAAATTTAGCCATTTTTTTTTTTTGTTTTTTGTTTTTTGCTTTTTTTATATTACTTTCTCCCTTCATGGATTCGGCCAACTACTAAACTGATATGTTGGCTCTTTGTACTACACCATTATGTTGTGGAGTCTTTGCTATGGTAAACTGCCTTTTGATGCCATGTTGCTTACAAAAATGATAAAATTATTTTGAAGTAAACTCAAATCCATTATTAGACCTTATGAAATTTATTTTATATTATGTTTCAACAATGGCCTTAAAGTTTTTAAACTTTTCAAAAGTCTTTGATTTATCTCTAAGAAATGCTACCCAAATCATTCTGCTAAAATCATTAATCACAAGCCTGAAATATAGTTTATCTGAAGGTGTATGAGTTCTTGAAGGACCACATAAGTCCATATTTACTAATTGCAATGGCATGTTTGATGATTTTTCCTTAGAATAGAATGGTAATCACACTTGTTTACCAATTTGATGTGACTTCCAAATAGTATTCTCTAGTTTTGAAAGCTTTGGAAAATATCTGACAACATTCTTCTTGCCCAATTTGACAATTTTATCAAAGTTAAAATGTCCTAATCTTCGAAGCCATAACTAGCTCTCATCAATATTTGACAAATAACATTTCTCTATCTTATATTTTAGAAAATATATATTAATGTTTGTTCTAACAAATTCATCTATTATTTATCTTGTTCCTACATACTCAATTTGACAATTTTTAGATTTGAACAACACATTAGAGCCTTGGTCACAAATTTGAGACAGAATGAATTATGCTTAAACCCATTAAAAAATAATACATCCTTAGATTTAACTCTTCCATTAGCTAGGATGAAAACTCCTTTGCCCAAAATTTTACTAGGTGCATTATTCCAAAAGGTTATATTACCATTCTCAACTGGTTTCCATGACACGAACTTACTTTTGTCTCCTTGCATGTGCCTGGAAAAACTTACTTTTGTCTCTTGAGATGTTCTTGGAATAAGCACTATACACTTATCTATTAATTTCTTCCTTATGAGAATATAAAACAATATTATATCTCTCTATGCTTTCTTTTTCCTTCGAGACTTTGGGTTTTTGGTTTGATTGCTTGAATCTTGGAGCTTCCATTTTGTTTACGAGTTTGCAAACATTAGAGAAAATTTGAGGTCTAGAATGGGCCTCAAAACAAAAATGTACAAGCAAAATCAACTTTATAAGAACCAATAGGATTAAATATGATGATGTAAACCATGGGGGATGAATCACCATTTTTGGAGTAAAAAGGTAAAAATATATAAAAAACTACTTTTTTAACTCATATTTTCAAGTTATCTTCCTATAATTTTTCCCAGATTTCGAGTGGAAGCACTCCATTAGAGGAAATTTCACCCTAAAAGTGCCCATGAAATTTTCACTTAATTTCCATGTTATAATATCTAAACCAATCAAAATCCTTTAAATTTAAAAAGAGGTACATGTAAATATTTTGGAGGGAATTGAAAAAAACACATTTTTAATTTTATTTTTGGCTTATCTCCTTATGGGTTTACTCAAATTTCACCTGTAGATACTCGTTGGATACGGAATTAAATTTTGCATCCAATGAGTACCCATTATGCATACTTTTGAGATGACCCACATTGATAAAAATTGCATATACATTAAAAAAACATGTTCAACACGTTTTTATAATGTATCTGAAATTTTTATCAATGTGGACTTTCTCAAAAGTATGCATAATGGGTAACTCGTTGGATGCACAATTTAATTCCACATCCAATAAGTGTCTACACTTGAAATTTGAGTAAATATAAGGAGATAATAAAACTAGTAATTGCACCATATGTTGCAATGGAAACGCCGTAAGACATAAATTCTAGAAGAATCACGACATATGGAAGATCATTGAATATAAAAAATAGTAAACAAAATGCCATTCAAAGCTACAATATAAAAATAAATCACTTAGATTATGCCAAATTTACATATTCTATAACTTTTTCAACATAGATTGCCTCTCAATATTCAAAGATATTCTTTCAAGTTCCAATAGCAAATATTTGATAAAAAATTATGCTCTTTATGGACTTATTTTGTACAAGCTAAATAACCCTATAGTATTACAAAAACAATAGTATTACAAAACCAATATTTATACATTGTAATTTTGAGATACTTTGTGGATATCTATTTGAAATTGATAAAGGAAATAAAATTATTATTTATTTATTGATAAATAATTTCTTTTCTATTCTTCTCTTTTTTTCAGGAAACTAGACTTGAAAATTCTAAAATTCTTAGTGTTTTTTATTCTATCATGGTAATTTTGACAACAAGCTTACTGTACCTAAAATTGATAAAGAGCAAATGAAATTTAATAGAAAATTTGATAACATTTTTCTTAAAATAATTGCAACAATTATGAAATGAAATTTATATATTAATAATACATAATATAAAAAGATATAAATGGCGAAGGAATATGTTTTAGCAGAGAATTAATTGATAAAGAGCAAATAAAATTTAATAGAAATTTGATAACATTTTTCTTAAAATAATTGCAACAATTGTGAAATAAAATTTATATATTAATAATACATAAGCTAAAAAAATATAAATGGTGAAGGAATTTGTTTTAGCAGACCTACCCAAGGTAATTCCCATGAGCGAACCCTTCCTATATCTACTCTGCCAAAACCCTAATTCGCATGTCATGTCATTTGCGCAGCCACAAACAAGGCCCCCCAACAAGAAGCTCAAGGGTGCCCACGGTTGCTCCGTTAACTCCCAGTCAGATTTTGTCTTGGCCAAGGTGGCCTTAGTCGCGGTTAGAATTTCATTCGCTTCGATTCACAGGGTCGCAGTAATTGCGAGCGTGGAGGCCCTGAAGAGGGCCATGAAGGTCACTCAGCTGAGCAAGGAGGCTAAAGAGGCCATCCACACATCTCTCAATGTAGGCATGGAGGAATAGCCTAAAGCGCATGTAACCAATTCTTTACATACATGTATACCATACTTGATATTCTACATGTATACCATACTTCATAATCTTGAGTTGTTGCAGACCATCGTTACTGTAACCACTTGTAACGAACTTACTATAACCACTTATGATATCTAAAACACTATAACTACTTATGCTATCCGACATTTGACGGTGTGAATCTGTTTAATCATCTAACATCTCATTAAACACTGCAAAACTATACATGGTGGTAGTTAGGTGAGTTCATTTCAAAGAGAAATGCCTTACGACATAAAAATATAATTAAAAACATAGTTTTCTTCTTTCCCCTCCAAAATTCATAACTCTTATTTTATTTTTTAAATATTATTTTATTATTTTCCCTTAGGAGGCCACTTGTAGGCTGAAATTTCCTCTAATGCATTGGAGGCAGAATTTAATTCCTCATCCAAGGAGTACCCATGTTGCATACTTTCGATGGAACCTACTACACGGAAAATGAGAAATGCATGAAAACATGTGGTTGTAATAATGCCTTTTCATGTATTTCTCATATTTCATGTAGCAAGGCACATAAAAATCATGGAAGATTAGTATTCCTTGGATGAGGAGTTAAATTCTGCATCGAATGAGTGCTCCTGCTCGAAATTTGGGTAAAACCGTAGGGAGATAATATGAAAATACGATTTTAAAAAAGTAGTTTTTTTTATTTCTTGTTTTCCTCTAAAATTTGATGATGTAATCTAATATTATTTTATTATTTCCACTATTATTTTATAATATTCCTTACAAGACCCATTTTACACCTTAAAATTTCTCTAATGCAACTTCTATCTAGGCAAAATTCAGATAGACATAACATTGAATCAAATTGTTCAAAGGAGAAAATTAATTGTTGTACCTAGATCTTATGATCATTTGCTTGAGAGATTGATTATTTGGCTAATAATTTCTCCTTAGTGGCCAAAACCGTGTAAATGTAAGATTCACCCTATAATTTAATGTTTTTCCCCATAGTTTGTATGAGTAAAATAATAGCCAGGAAATATGTCTTCATACCTAGGAGAAAACCATTTTCTTGGCTAAGTTGTTCTCTGTGAAATTCGATTATTCTATCCTACATTATTTGACTTTTGCTAAGCCATATTCCTCCTTCTATTTTGTGGCACTTGATTTGTATTTCACTGAAATTTGGGTTGTGTTCTCCCTTTATCTTTTTTCTATTGTGTTGCATTAATTATGGCTACTGTGTTGTCTCCAATTTTTGTTTCCTTCACAAAGGTAATCATTTTCTTACCATTCACATCAGCTACTAAGCTTGACTTGGCCTCAAATCCCAGACCTAGTTTATTATTAGAGATTCTTTTTGCTTCAAGAATCTCATTCAAACTTTTAGTCCATTTTCCAAATTTCTAATTAAAACTATTTTAAGCTCTTTCCTTAGAAAAACTATTTCTCCTTCAAGCCTTTCACTTGCTTGGTTTTTCTCACTGAGCTGCTAAGTTAGATTTTCTTGAATATTCTTGCCTTCTTCAATTTGCAGGAGTAGAGGTTCAATATCATCAATGATGTCCTTGATCAACAATTATTTTTAAGTTTTATTTTTCTTTATTATCCTTTGAATATATTTAAGAGACCTAACAACCTCTCCTTATTGTTGGAATCACGATTGTCGTTACACCAAAACGCACAGTTTTTAGTAAATGGTCGCATCATCGGAGTTAACAGATCCACAAGAGGTGGTTAATACATTTCGTGAAACACACAAGGAACATTCGATTATCCAATGCCCAATAATATCCCCCCTAGCATGAGAAAGGTGTGATTCGAACTCGAGACCTTTGGCTCTCATACCACTTGTTGAAATCACTATTTCTATTACACAAAAACTAGCATGTGTTAGTAAAAAGACACATTTCTTGAGTTAACATATGCACAAGAGGTAGTTAATTCATGTCACTAAAAAAACAGGGAGTGTTGTGTTGGGTGTGGAGCCTGATTATCTTTTGTATTCAAAGGTATCGGTGCATTGGACCCCAGTTCATAATGGCGCGGCAACGCTGCCCTTAAATATTCACTGCAGGGGGGGTCCAGGGGAGGCGGCTGCGACCTTTGGGAGATCCCCCTGGTGGAGGGATCGGGGGAAGTGCCCCCGAAGCTAAGAATAGATGTAAAATTGCATTGTAAAATGTTGTAATTTTCTAGTCAATCTGGGGCATTCATTAGGCAGAGATTTGACGGTAGAAGTTATGTTTAATTTATGGTTTTTTGTCCTAGAAGGCAACCCCTTACTATATATGAGGGAATTGTATAGTGTTTAGGAGATCTGCATTTTGAGTGAGGAAGAGAGAGGAGATTGAGAGTGAGTAGGGAATTATAGCAGATCTGATGTAGGTTGTATCTCTTCAGTTTGTTGGATAATATAAAAATAAGGACTGGCTGTTTCTCTGTGGATGTAGCCCAAACTGGGTGAACCACGTATATCGGTGTCTCCCTTTTTTTATGCGTTTTCTGTGTTTATATTTCTACAATAGTTTACGTGTTCCATTTCTTTGTAATATATAATTCTCTAACAACTAGTATTAGAGCCAAAGGTCTATTTGGCTGATAAACTCACAGGAGAGAAGGGTTCCCAGTTTGAGTGGGAGAAGTGGTGGAAGATGGTAGGTTTAGGGTCGAAAAATTTAATGGCCAAAACTACCAACTGTGGAAAATGTAGATGGAAGATTATTTGTACCAGAGAGATTTGTACCAACCATTGAGTGGAAAGACAAAGAAGTCGACGAGTACGACAGACACAGAATGGGATATTCTCGACAGAAAAGCACTTGGAACAATACGGTTGTGCCTAGCGGCGTCGGTAGCATTTAATATTTCAAAGGAAATGACAACAGACGGTTTAATGTTGACATTGGTAAAAATATATGAAAAACCCTCAGCCTCAAATAAGGTATTTCTTATGAAACATTTATTTAATATGAAGATGTCAGACGGTGGATCTGTTGTTGATCATTTAAATGAGTTTACTACAGTTACCAGGTAGTTAAGTTTTATAGGGGTAACTTTTGATGACGAAGTTTGGGCTATGTTATTTCTGTGCTCATTTCCAGAAAGTTGGAATGGTTTAGTTATGGCCACTAGTAACTCTGTCTCTAGATCTAGTACTTTAAAGTTTGATGATGTTGTCAGTGCAATCCTTAGTGAGGAAATGTGACGGAAAAGCTCTGGTGAGATATCAGGTAATGCTTTGACTGCAGAGACTAGGGGAAGAAAAATGGAAAGAGGAAAGAGCCCTGGATATCAGAGTAAGTCAAGAAAAGGCAGATCCAAGTCCAGATCAAGGATAGTGTGCTAGAAATGTGGGAATAAAGGACACTTGAAGAAAGAATGCAAGTCTCGAAAGGGTAAAGAAGGAGATGCGCAACAAGAAAATGATCATGAAGCGAATGTAACATGTGATGTGTTGTAAGATGCTTTGATTCTTTCATTAGAAAATATTATTGATTCCTGGGTGGTAGATTCAAGGGCCTCATTCCATGCCACACCTGATAGGAAACATTTTTATGACTATGTTCAAGGAGATTTTGGACAGGTTCGATTGGGTGATGATAAACCCTATAAAATCATTGGAATGGGTACAATTTTCATAAAACAACAAAATGGAAATTAGTGGCTATTGAAGGAGGTAAGGTATTTTCCAGATCTGAAGAAAAATTTGATTTCAATAGGGCAATTGAGAGGTGAAGGTTGCATAACTACTTTCACAAATAAAACCTGGAAGGTCACTAAAGGATCCCTGGTAATAGCAAAAGGAGGAAAGGTTGGCTAATTCTGTTAATGCTTTAACCTCTACAGGAGAAGATATGGCATGGTGGCATCATAGGCTTGGGCACATGAGTGAGAAGGGGATGCAGATTCTTCACTCAAGAAATTTGTTGCTAGGTTTGAAGCATGTTGATTTAGAATTCTGTGAGAATTGTGTTTATGGAAAACAGAAGAGAGTGAGATTCCTTAGAGTTGGGAAAGAAAATAAGACTGAAAAATTAGTTCTTGTGCATAGAGATGTAAGGGGACATGCTCATGTATCATCTCTTGCTGGCTCTCATTATTATGTTACTTTTATTGATGATGTAACTCGAAAAAACTGGATTTGTTGCATTCGAAATAAATATGATGTATTTGATACTTTCAAGAAATGGAAAGCTTTGGTTGAAAATGAGACAGGAAAAAGGTTCAAGTTTCTCAGATTAGACAATGGAGGTGAATATTACAGCAAAGAGTTTGATAGGTACTATTTAGAGAATGGAATTCATAGAGAGAAGATAGTTCTAGGAACACCACAAGAAAATGGTGTGTCAGAAAGGATGAACAGGACAATGATGGAGCGTGAAAAGTGCATGAGATTGCATTTACAATTTTGGGCAGATGTTGTAGATATTGCTGTTTATCTAATAAATAGAGGGCCTTCAAGTTCCTTGGATGGTGGTATTCCAAAGGAGGCATGGACAAGTAAAAATGTAAACTACTTTTTTTAAAAACTTTTGGTTGTGAAGCCTTTGCCCACATTAATACATAAAATAGAAGAAATCTTGAGGCAAAATCAAAGAAATGTACCTTTATTGGATATGGTGTTAATGATTTTGGTTATTGCTTTTATGATTATGAAAAACACAAAATCATTAGGAGCGGAGATGTCATATTCAATGAAAAGGTTTTGTATAAGGATCAACTGTAGGAAAAGAAACAGGAAAAGGAAAATAGAGAATACATAGTTCTTGACGAGATCATAGGAAAAGTGATGGTGCCTGAAAAATCACAATCATTAACTGCCATAACAGCAACCACAATAGAAACAAGCACCTCAAACACCTGAAAGTGGTGTTAGAAGATCTACCAAGATAAGTAGACCCCTTGAACGATACTCTCCTTCATTATATTATGTATTGTTGACTGATTCTAGTGAACCAGAATGTTATGAAGAAGCAATGCAAGTAGAAACCAGGAAGAAGTGGGCGCAAGCCTTGAAAGAAGAGATGGACTCCTTAGCACATAACCAAACTTGGGACTTAGTCAAGGTTCCTGCAGGTAAAACAACATTGCAGAATAAATGGGTTCACAAGTTGAAGGAAGAAGATGGACGCGGAAAAAGGTATAAAGCTAGACTTGTGGTGAAAGGGTTTGCAGAGAAAAAGGGTATAGACTTTGATGAGATATTTTCTCATGTTGTTAAAATGACTTCAATCAGAACTATTTTCAGTCTAGTAGCAGCTGAAGATTTGCATCTTGAGCAGTTAGATGTAAAGACAACCTTTCTCCATGGGGTTTTGGAGGAAGAGATATATATGTAGCAGCCATAAGGATATGAGGTAAAAGGGAAGGAGAAACTAGTGTGCAGGTTTAAGAAGAGCTTGTATGACTTAAACTAGCCTCCAAGGTAGTGGTATCTAAAATTTGACAGGTTTATGTCTAAACAAGGTTATACTAGATGTCACTTTGATCATTGTGTTTATCTCAAAAGGAAAAATGATGGCAGCTATATTATGTGTACTGTAGATGACATGCTTGTTTGCAGTTCTAACATGTAGGAAATAAATGTGCTCAAAAGAAAATTGGAAAACTCATTTGCAATGAAGGATTTGGGTGCTGTAAAACAAATCCTTAGTATGAGAATAACTAGAGATAGGAAGAATCGCAAATTAACATTGTCTCAAAGTGAGTACATAGAAAAGGGGTTGAAAAGTTTTAATATGCAGAATGCAAAACCAATTAGTGTACCTTTGGCTAGCCATTTCATATTAAGTAAGGAGGAGTGTCCCAAGACTCAGGAAGAAATGGTTCATATGTCTAAAGTTCCATATGCATCAGGAGTTGGAAGCTTAATGTATGCAATGGTCTGCACAAGGCCTGATATTTCACATGTAGTGGAAGTTGTAAGCAGGTACATGAACAATCCAGGAAAAGAACATTGGATGGTAGTGAAGTGGATTCTTAGGTATTTGAGAGGTACCACAAATCAAGCATTATGATTTGGTGGTTCAAACATTTCTCTACAGGGATATGTTGATGTAGATATGGCGGGTGATAGAGATAACAGGAGGAGAACAATAAGGTATGTGTTTATTGTAGGTGGAACAACTGTCAGTTGGGTCTTAAAACTACAAAGTGTTGTTTCACTCTCAACAACAGAAGCAGAGTATGTTTTTGCTACAGAGGCTAGTAAAGAAATGATTTGGTTACAAATGTTTTTGGATGAATTGGGTAAGAAGCAGGAGTTGGGAAAGTTATACAGTGACAGCCAGAGTGCCATACATCTTGCAAAGAATTCTGCATTTCATTCCAAGACTAAACATATAAAGCTCAAGTACCATCTCCTATGGTCAGTGTTGGAAGATGAACAGTTAAAGCTGGAAAAGATACACACTAGCCAGAATCCCATAGATATGTTAACAAAAGTTGTAACCAGGGAGAAATTGAGAATTTTCTCAGTTTCAATTGGTCTTCAAGTATGATGAGGAAGATGAGAAACAACCAGGTCCAAAGTGGAGTCATTGTCCAACCAATGAACCAGTGGTGGAGTTGCTATTATCAGTCTCCAAGTGGGAGATTGTTGGGTGTGGAGCTTGATTATCTTCTGTATTCAAAGGTATCACTACATTGGACCCTAGTTCGTAATGGGGCGGAAATGATGCCCGTAAAATATTCGCTACAGGGGGGGTCCAGGGGGCGCGACTGCGACCTTTGGGAGCCCCAATTGGCAGGGGGATCGGGGGCAGCGCCCATGAAGATAAGAATAGATGTAAAATTGCCTTGTAAAATGTTGTAATTTTGTAGTCAATCTGGGCTGTTCATTAGGCAGAGATCTGACGGTAGAAGTTATGTTTAATTCAGGGTTTTTTCCTTAGAAGGCAACCCTTCACTATATATGAGGGAATTGTATTGCGTCTAAGAGATCTATATTCTGAGTGAGGAAGAGAGATGAGATTGAGAGCGAAGAGGGAATTACAATGAATCTGCTGTAGGTTGTATCTCTTTAGTTTGCTGTATAATATAAAAAGAAGGACTAGCTTTTTCTCTATGGACGTAGCCCAAATTGGGTGAACCATGTATATTTGTGTCTCTCTTGTTTTATGCGTTTTTTGTGTTTATATTTATGCAATATTTTATGTGTTCCATTGCTTTGTAATATATAAATCTCTAACATGTTGGATTATCCAATTCCCAACACTTATAAGTCAACATTAGCCTCTTTTCCATCGGAATCAAAAGATTATATTTTTGGATTGTTTATGGCCATGAGCATAAATTCCTTTGAGCTTTCATATTGTTTGTACTCATCTATTATTTGGCTACCTTCAGTTTCAGAGGAGTTGGAATCTTGGGTGTAAATTTTTTTCTTCTGAGCCTTTTTTTATCATTTATCATTTTTCTAAACTTTTCACTAGGGTCGTATTCTTTCTTCTTCTTTTTTGGACACTTGGAAGCATAGTGACCTACTTTACCATGGTTAAAACACTTGAACGATAACTTACCTTTGTACTTTCATAATCCTTTGTTGATCTTCCTCACAAACTTAGCTTCCTCTTCATTTTATTCAAAAAATGAATCATTTTGTTCTTCCTTGGGATTCTTATTTTCTTTGAATGCTGACTCCTTTTTTGTTGGCTTAGCATTGGAGATTGTCATCTCATAGGTGGTAAGAGTGTGAAGTAGCTGGTCCAAAGTGACAACTTTCATATTTTTCATCTCCTCAATGGCTAAAACCTTGGGATTAAATCTCTGAGAGAGATATCTCAATACCTTTTGAACTATTACTAGATCTTTTAACTCTTCATCGAGACCTCATATAGTCTTCACAACATCATCGACTCTAAGAAAGTACTTAGAAAAATCCATAGGCGCTTCACTAAGGGAGAAATACCATAGCATGTCTATTCATATTGAGGGATATATATTGTGGAAAAAATTGCATAATATATTGATAATATAATGGGGGTAAAGTGTTTTTATATTGGTAGGTACAAAAAATGTTAATTAAAAAATGGATACATACATTATCTAGTAAAAGTAGGGTTTTTTTTTTTTTTTAATTCGAAGGTGTATTGGATTCATATTGGTAGGGGGTTAAATAATGTGATTTTTAGAGGTATTTTACAATATTTAGTCAAATTAAGGGTATGGTTGAGTATGCCACGAATGCACATGATATCTCATAGGTTCATTGGGTGAAGCCCCCATGGAAATATCTTCTTTATCCTGCATCTTTAAAGTTTCAAATTTCATTCTAAAACCTTAAATTTTGGCTTTCTTTACCTTGTTTTCACCTTCATAGAAGCTACTCATCTTGTCCCAAATAGATTTTGCAGTAAGGCAATCCGTGACATTGACTAGTTATGATTCAAGTAGGCTAGCAAGTACGACATTCATAGCTTTAGAATTACTTGTAAATTAAATCTTCTAATCTATAGTAATCAGGGCTTGGGGATTTTTATATTCTTCTTCCACTACATCCCATACATCAACTCCAAGTGATTGAATATAGGTTTTCATTCTTACCTTCCAAAACACATAGTTTGTTCCACTGAACATCAGTTCCCTTTTGGTGTATCCTCCTTCCTAGTTTTCCCTGGTGCTTGATATTTCTTCCAGTTGTTAAAAAGATCCTAAAGCAACCTAGCTACTCTAATACCAATTGTCAGAAACCATGACAATATTGAGAAGGGGGGTGAATAAATATTGTGTGAATTTTAAAACTTTATTTCACTTGTAAATAATTTGGGAAACCAATAAAAACTTCAACAACGATTCATATGAGGTTCACAAGAATCAACACAAGATGTACAACTATCACACATATATTCTTCTAAATTTTTTTCAATTACATTCATAGAGGAAATATTCAAGTTATTGTATAATGTTCTTTGGATTCAACAAGAAGGAATCTACCAC
This sequence comes from Pinus taeda, assembly GCA_000404065.3. NCBI lineage: Eukaryota > Viridiplantae > Streptophyta > Pinopsida > Pinales > Pinaceae > Pinus > Pinus taeda. Next base: position 59,326 of record APFE031658222.1, on the reverse strand, counting down.
TCCCTAATTTTTAAGTTACCACTTTACATAGTGACAATGCCTAACTTTACAAGATACCACTTGCTTGACCTCCTCGATTCATCTTTTACACCATTTTCAAACTTAAAATCATCAAGGCCACTTCCTTTCATACTAAAAATAATTTCCTCCTAAGTAACATACCTCAATCACCACCAAATCAACTTAAGCAATCTATGATCACTGGAAAAACCACCATACACACTAGTAACAAAAGCATTAACCTCTAAACATTGTTAACACACCCTTCTTGAAACTTGATTATGCTCATATAGAAATTGAGCTAATATTTTTAGTTTTTTTTTTTTTTTTAAATTTTGAGTTAAGTTCAACTCTTTTCCATGAACCAATTCATATTTTTACTCATCTAATGCTTTTTTCATGTCTTCTAAATTTGATCTTGAAGTCTTCAAACACTACCCTCTTGTCTCTATAAGAAAATTTGAGTTAAACTGTCCAAATTTTCAATTCTAGATTTCTATAGGTTTTAGCAGATTTTTCTAAATTTGGTGCACCATCAGATTAAGAAAAATGCTAAATATACAACCAATTATATTATTTTCTTCAAATTTCCCCAACCGCCACTTAGTTGTGGCTAAATTGTTCACCAACATTAGTAAACTATTGGATATGGCACATTCCACAAAAAAAATTCTAAGTGCTCGAACACTTGTCTGTTAATGCCTTCATCCATTTGACATAGAGTTGTGAAAAAAACCCTAATGAGCTCAGGGGTGGAACAAGGTTAGGTTTTTAGACATTTCATTTTCCACAGACTTCACAAAGACTCTACTAACCCAAAATTCCTTAGCATAACTTTCAATGTTGGTCGAAAGATCAGAGGTCAAAGACCGACTTGCTTAAACTGTTATGTTCTGGTATTTTCCTTTAATTGGCCTAGAGACCTTATTGGATAAAAATCATGACCTAGTCCTAATTTTTCATATTTTCACTAAAAACAAAATACATAGGAAACATCCCCCAAACAGGACCTCTGGCCTGACTATCGAGGTTTTTCCACATCATCTTGCTGACATCATCCTTGCCACATGGCAGCTCCTGAGGGGTGCCACGTGTTACCTGAATTTGGCCCACTTGGACATCCAATAAGTCCAAATCATCATTCCACTTGTCGTTAGTCCACATTACCACATCACCTATGCCTATGTCATTCTGACATCATCCCTGACCTTTGAGTTTCTTTCATCATCCACCATTATGGCTCCACTTGTTCTTTCGCATCACCACCTTGAGTCAATCACAATGCACCATTTTTCACGTTGTAGAGTCTCCAACATGTTTGAGGGTTGGGGGTCAGGAATCGGCTGATTTCTTTGTTGTGTTGCTACACTTACTCTTGAACTTTGACTAGGTTTGATGACCTGACTTGCCAAAGGTTGGAATAGGTGTAGGTCAAAGGTCGGGTGGTTGGCCCATTCCCTTTATTATGTGTTGCCGAACTATCCCGAATTTTGACGGGCTTAATGGCCCTACTTGGAACCTTGACCTATTTGACTCTTTTTACCTATTTAAGTCTTTAACTTTCATATGCAATAAATTTTGATCCACGAGGAATTTTTTAGAATTCAACATATTGTTGGAAATCTCTATCAAATATCTATCCATCTAAGTAGTTCCTATGTGCACTTGAGAATATATATGATACTGAAAATGGCTACAAAGTATTTGTTCCTTTACCAATCTTTTCCTTTGCCATACTTGAGCAAATATTGTTCCTTGACCATTGTTCTTGGAACCATCTCTACCTTTCCCATCATCTTCTTTTCCATTTCCATTAATGAAAACATATTTCAAACAAACAATTCTTTCAAACATAGAGCTTCGGAGGAACGGATCATTAAAATCAAAGGTAATGTGGCAAGTTGGACCTTCAGATCACTAAAGCTAGTAGGTCTATTGGTGCTGCTCAAAGCAGTCATTAAGGTGCTTTCTTTCTACATTTTGTAAGCTTTAATTGGTCCATATGTCATTCTCTCAAATATCTAAAACACACAAAGAACCTTTTATTAAGGGGAGTGAAAACCAATGTATGTTGGCCTAGATTTATTTGGAAGAGTTATGTTTTCTATGATTCTATCAAAAATTGGGTTAAATAAACCTTACCATCCTAAGCACAATTCTAGGTGCTAAGATAATTTCGATATGGACGCAAGAAGGGAATGCAATATGGAAATAATTATGGAACCACAAATATGGCAGCAATATTCCCAAGCACATTCTAATAATACCAAGTCTTCGATTAAGTGGCTCCTCTATATTGAAGCTAGCACAAAAAAGTATGCATCTTATCAAACAAGATTATTTGTAGGAAGTTTAAAATGGTGATAAAACACTTTTTTTAGAGGATTTTTTTAGCAATCCCCTAAATTGTCCAATCAATAACACTTGGATAATGTCCAACCTCAAATTCAATAAGGCAACAAGTTTAGAGTTGTGGAATATTTGGAACACAATCAACCCAACGTGCATTAGAGATATTGGATTCCATCTAATCATTTGACCTCCCATCCCATAGAAAGAAACTAGAATTCCTTTTGGTAGGACCTACAAGAGAGGACCATACATTACTCACATAATCCAGACAAGCTACATTGGGGGAGAACTTCTAGGGAAAACTTCTCCATCAAAGAGGGATATCATCTAGAAGAAAATACCTCAGGGAAACTAGAAGAATTAATATTGAATAAGATGTGGAAACAAAATCCATTGCCTAAAATATTTCTATTTTGTAGAATTTAATAGAAATTGTCTACTACTGATGTATTCGAACTGAAGAAAATAGATTAGAAATTTCCTCTATTGTCTTGTGGAATGGAAATCACAATTTAGAAACAAATGCAATGACATGAAACCATTAAAATACCACAAGGGCACAATTATTTACAGGTGAACCCAAATGGGGAAATCCCCGCAGTTTATTTTCATTAATTAGATGAGAATGTGAAACTATTACAATGACTTTCTTCAAATATGAAGCACGAGCGACACTGTAAACTTGTTCTCCTGCTAAATTTCCTTCTCTAGCCAAAACTTAGCCAATTCAAGGCCCTGACTTGTTCCTATTTCCTTGTGCAATATTGGAGTAAATTAGTTCCTAAAAAGTGTGAATTTTCTGTTATTTTCTTGCACAATTCCCAAGGAATGATTCACATGCTTAATAGCCAAATCTGTACACTAAACTATTATACAATTAAAAATTACAGTGTGTCTTTACCTCCACTCTAGCTATGAAATTTGAATTCCATGCATGTCTAGGCTATTTTTAGGTGATCTATTAGTTTGAGTAAGAGATATTTGAGTTAACAAGGGCTCTGCTACTCAACTGACCTTCCACTAACTCAACTAGTCACTTGAGCTCAGTTAATCGAGTCAAACTGAAAATAGCTGAACTAGATTGTTAAATGTTAGCAATCACTACATGCACAAATATAATTCTAACCTCTAACTCGAATTTACTGAGCTAACTAGTAGACAAGGCCATGTCACACAATTTGACTACAATCTAAGTCATCCTGTTGATGTGGAAAATCAAATTACTAAATTTGAATAGGGAACAAGTCAAATTTAGCCTTTCTTGCTACATTTCTAAAACTCCCTCTTATCAAGAAATGGATTTTGCACCACCACTATCCTGCACTTGTGGAATTCAAATTTGCCTCTTGATAATTCGTTTGTCAAGATATCTATGTCTTGTTCCTCAATTGGAATGTACTGTAGCATCATAATTCTCCTCTGCACACAATCCTACAAGTGATGGTACATGATATCAATGTGCTTGGACCTGTCATGAAATATTGGATTCTTAAAGAGTTTAATACAATTCCAATTATCACAATATATCACCATCAGATCCATATCTTCACTGAAAAGACCCACAAGTACTTTCCTCATCCATGTGGCCTCACATGTTGCTTGATTTGTAGCCATGTATTCAACCTCTACTGAGTTGGGTTCCATAGACCTCTATTTCCTGCTATATCAGGAAATAGCTATAGACCCAACAATAAAGATAACACTTGAAGTAATTTTCCTGTATTATGGACTCTCTACCCAATCTGCATCAGTGAATCCTTGGAGCTGCACTCCCTTTATCCTCCTGTACCATAACCCATACTCAATTATGCCTATGAGGTACTTCAACACGTGCTTTGTGGCCTTCCAATATAGCTGGGTAGGCTTCACCATGGATTGAATCAACTCATTAACTGTATAGCATATGTCGGGCCTTGTGTTCACTAGATATATCAAGGATCCCACAAGCTACCTCTAGATGGTAGCATCTACTGCCTCTCCAAAAAAGGCATCCTCCTTCCTCCAGTTTGCAGTTAGAGGAGTTTCCATAGGCTCGTAGTTCTCCATGTGAAATATATGAAGTATTTCATAGTTGTACTTCCCCTAACTCACAAACAACTCACCATGACCCTGCCATACTTCCAGCCCAAATAAGTAATTCATCAAGCCCGTGTCTTTCATCTCAAATTTTCTCACAACGCCCTCCTTGAAAGAGCAGTGATGAGCCTCATCATTGGGTAATTATATGGCCCTTAATTCACTTCCTAGCTTAGTAACCTTTCTCATAACTTATTACATGTTTTTTATTATATTTTGTTTATGAGGTGAGTTAGAGTTGGATATTATGCTTTGTGGACTAATATGCATTGAATGCAGGATTAAAGGAGAAAATCAAGGAATTTTGGCAAATACTAAGGTCAAAAATCAAATGGGACAAGGGAGAGGGATTTTAGGAGGTAAATCCTCCTCATTCACTACTCCTCCATTCGAATATTCCTCCATTCATCACATCAACTTGGAGTGCAAACAACCAAATCATGAGGATTAGAAGGCATCCGAGCAAGTGAGAAACAAAGCACTAGTTTATCTCGAGTTTGGGAGCCGAGTCTACTTGATTTTAAGGAAGTCATTAGGGAATTCAGTTGTATAAGTAGAAATGCCTAGGGAATTAGTAGGATTTGGATTTTTATTGTAAAATTCTAAGATATTTTCGAGTTGCAATACTTGTGAAAGTGCTATTGATGTAATTTGTTGTTTTCGTAATAAGAATGAGTTTCATTTTGAGCCAACACTGAGTTAACTTAGAGGGCTTAAGCTCTTGTGTTAGGGCCCAACCCTAGCAACCAAGGCTCCTCTTTATTGTACATGTATGTTTAGTGTAGATTCATAGCTTCATTGTTAATTTTCTTTTTTGATGCATTTCCATTACAAGCAGTGTAGATTAGATTGGTTGTTTAATAGTTTGTTTCCATTTGTGCCTTATTTCAAGTAGAAGATTAGCAGGGATAAAAATGATCACCACAAGGTTGTCAGTGGGTGTCTTGACCTCACTTTCTCCCTCTGGGATCATGACTTGAGGAAGGGACCCTTAAACAACCCCAAAAACAAATATTTGTAGTTCTTTTATGAGCTTTGGAGTTTGCTATCTTTAATTTAGTATTTGGTTAGTTTTGTAAGGTAGATTTCCATTGTCATATTTTTCATCTCCTTTTCCATAGTAGATCTCATCCATGCTTTCATTCCCTTCAACAACTTTCTTCATACATAGTATAGGCAGTTGATTCATTAATTATGCTTTTCTAGTTTATGAAAAAGTATCTTGTTGCATATCTTTTTGGAAGACACACATGTTTTATGCAGAGTAGGTGCTTCAGGAGGAGACTAATACTTCATAGCCAACAACCACCTTCCACTTTTTCCGCCTTCTCCATCCCTTGTTTTCACCATCATCTTCACTAGTTTTTCATCAATTTTCATAGAAATTCTTCCAAGCACATTGAGCGAATCCAACCATCTACTATCTTGGATATTGAATCCTGAGTGATCCTAGACCTTTTCCCAGTCCATTCCACCCATCACACACCTTTCCTAAGCCTACCATCACCTAGAAAACCTCACATTTTTCTCTCAGATGTATCCTGTAGGTTTCCTATAATTCCTACAGTTTCATCCTGTAGGTTTCTAGTACATCTTGTAGGTTTTCCTAAAACGGCCTGTTTTGAGGCTGAATTGATGGGAAACCTCTAGGAAGTCACCAAAAGCCTCCCAGGTGTCCTCAAACCCACCCAACCATCTCATAACCCTTCCAACCATCCTCAAACATCCTTAATTCACCTGTCACATCCACAAAAGAAATTAGTTTGAACACTTGATTTTGCATGAAAAGACAAAAAAGCAAAAACAGATTTAGTTCAGTCTCTTTACTTGCACATTAGTGTTGTTTGATGCTTCTTACTTCTGCAACTTAGATAGTAGCATTTGTTTCATTTTGATTTAGCATTTCTGCCTAGCATAGCTTCTTAAATGGTTAATTAGGGAATGGTGTGATTTAGCATTACATGCCAACCTTCTCCATTATTGCAGTAGAGTAACTCTCTCTTACAATAGATTTACCTTTCTTCCATCAAAGAATCAAGCTTCTTCTGGCTCCATAGAAGTCTAGCTTGGAACCCCAGTGGTCTCTTGCTAGCTGAATAGTGACAACAGGCAGAACCATCACTTTTACTCATGCATAGAAGATTATCACCTCCAAGTCTATATGAACCCCGGGTTGATAAGTAAAGTTGGTAGCCCAGGAGTTGCAGCATCCTTGCTGCAATACTGACGCTCATCACTTTTTTGCGCCATTGTTGAGGTGCTGGTTCATGGGTTTACCTAGAGATAACATCACAACTTGGGCTTAGATGTCGCAGGCCTTTAACAAAAATTATCGGGACTATTGTCGGTCGAAAGATACTAAGGAAGAAATTTTCAGGATGACCATAGGCAATGAAGAATCCGTAGAGGATTACGAAGAAATATTCCAACTTAGCCACAAAAGGGCCAAGTGCACACTTGACCCTGAGTCACTAAATCTGGTCCTGCATACGGGAGTAAGGGATGATCTTTTGGATACCTTACATTTGTTAGCAGGAGGATATATCTACCAATTACCCTATGAGGATATCAAGATTGTCTTCAAAAACCATTCTAGGGTATCTAGGAAAAATGGTAGGGGTAGTCAACCTATGTTCAGTACATCTACTTCCAAGTCATCCATTAAAGGTGAAATTGGAAACATGCTGGAAGATTTCAAAAGTGAGATGTTGCAAACCCTCACCTTGCAAATGGACACCATGCACATTAAGAGGAAGCAGGATGAAGTAGAGAAAGCCTTGGCCATTTTTTGTCCTAGATGCACCAGCAGGCATCCTAGGAATGAATGTCTATTGAAATCTATTGAAATTTTCTCATTCTATGAAGAAGACCACTTCACAGAAAAGTGCCCTTCTTTGCTTGGACTCAAAGTTGTATATTAAGGCGCTGAAGGGGTCACTGAGCAGCTCTGCTACATTAACCAAAGGAGACCTCATGGGCCTAGACAATACCAGTAGGGCATGCAAGGGTCATCCCATGCATATTACAACCCCAACCAAACCTCAGCCATACCTTCTTGGGGACCCCCTGCTCATCCTTCTTGGTCTACACCCCCTCCTTGGTCCTTTGCATCTCAGTATCACTCCTAGCCAACCAGCCAGTCATTTCAACCTTATGCTCTGCCACAACCTCAGTGGAATGCACTACTCCAGGGGTGGATGCCCTAATACAACAATGCTCCAGCTATATTTCCTCCATGACCTACCCAACCACAACTGCTACACTCTTCTCCATGCAAGAAATGCTAGATGCCTACCCAGCCAAATACAAAACCAAACAATAGGCAGGCTCAACAAGTATACAATGGATAGACATCATATCTAGCTTATGCTGTGGAAATCCAGGAGATTAACCTGAGATCTAGGAGAGTTCTCCTAGATAACTAACCTCCACCTCCACCTAGGGAGGTTGAGGAAGAAAGAGAGGAAAAAAATCTTAAAGTAAATCCACCCTTTCTTGAGAGATTAGCCCAACCACTCTAGCTTACCCTAGAAGAGACTGAACTTCTGGGAGAATTGAAAAATCTATGTGTAAATATTCCACTTCTCCAAGCAATAAAATATGTTCCTATTTACAATAAGTTGATTAAGGAGAAGTACTTCAATCATCTAGGGAGGCGAAACAGAGATGCCCATACCATTAATGTCATTGGGCAGTTGTCCGACTTAATGTTGGGGTAGGTAATTTGTCGAAACTATTTGGACCCTAGAAGCCTTGTAGTAGATGTACACACCAATGGCACCATTGTCCCACACACTTTGATCAATATTAGGGGTGCCATTAATGTGATGAAAAAGGACACTATGCTCAAGATCAACCTCTAAGGTTCATTGAGGAAGACCATAATAGTTCTGCAACTTTCAGACCATTCCATAATAACCCCTGAGGGAATTGTGGAAGATGTCATGGTATCCATTGAATCTGTGGAATGCCCTACAGATTTCCTAGTTCTCTAGCCTAAGGCTGAGCTTACTAGTTACCCTATCATCCTTGGGAGACCATGGTTAGCCACTGTCAATGCTTACATTAGCTGCAGAGATGGGAATATGACCATCAAGAATGGGCATATGTCCAAGTAGTTAGTCCTATACCCTCCTGCTCAACCTTCTCTAGAGCATGACTTACCTTTATGGTTGGAGGAGGAGGAAGAAGATGAAGTTTATTTTGCCCAAATTTATACTTTAGAAGCAACCATGGGAGGAGGACAGCAGGATGAGGATGACTTGATTGAACACCTACTCCAAAGTCCAACTCCCATTTCATCGCCCTTAGAAGGAGCAGTAAGGGAAACCCAGAACAATCATCCAATTGACTTATTCTTGGCCGATTCCAACCCACTCTATGTCAAAACCATATTATTTGGCCTAGAGAGAACCTTGAAAATCAATCCATCTCTTTCTACTCTCTAAGAAGAGAAGTTATGTAACATGCTAAAGGAAAATCTAGAAGCCTTCACTTGGAGTAACAACAAAATGTAGGGAGTACACCCCTCAGTGTGTACTCACCACATATACATCAAAGATGGTTGCAAGCTGGTCCGGAAACCACAAAGGAGGATGAATCCATCTCTTAAAGATATAGTCAAAGAAGAATTGAAAAAACTGCTAGATGTAGGATTCATTTACCCTATCTCTAACAGTGAGTGGATCTCTCCTTTGGTGTTAGTTCCCAAGAAAAATGGTAAGTGGAGAATTTGTGTCAATTACGGGGAGTTAAACAAAGACACAAACAAATATCATCGTCCTCTACCCTTTAGTGACGAATTCCTAGATGGCTTGGCAGGGAAAAGTTTTTCTCCTTCCTAGATGGATTCAGTGGGTACAACTGAATCCAGATCTGCCCGGAAGACTAGGATAAAACCACATTCACTTGTCCTTAGGGTATTTTTTTCTATAGGGTCCTTCCTTTTGGCCTATGTAATGCTCTTGCCACTTTCCATAGAGTAGTCCTGAGTATATTCGCCGAGTTAGTCCATGATGCGGTGGAGATTTATATGGATGATTTTACACCTTATGGCTATGATTTTCAAGAAGCTTTGTCTAACCTAGGAAAAGTAATGCACAAATGCATTGAAATGAACCTATCTCTCAGTCCCAAAAAATGTGAATTCTTGATGACTGCAGGGATTGTGCTAGGTCATTCAATATCTCATCAAGGACTCTAGGTGGACCCAAACAAAATAGCTATCATCCAAAGGGTTCCACCTCCTCAAAAGAAGAGAGATGTTAGAAGTTTCCTTGGGTTATCTGGACACTACCAAATGTTCATAAAGGACTTCAGCAAGTTGGACTCTCCTTTATTTGGTTTGTTGGCCAAGGACTCGAAGTTTATATGGTCAAAACACTGTCAAGGGGCCTTAGACATACTAAAGGATAAGTTAACCACTGCACCGATTCTCCGAGACCCAAATTGGGCACTCCCCTTTCATATTCATGTTGATGCCTCACACAATTCCATAGAAGCAACCCTAGGTCAGATAGATGAAAGACTGCCTTATGCCATCTATTTTATCAGTAAGAATTTGTCAAAGGCTAAACTAAATTATACAGTGATTGAAAAGTAACTCCTGGAAGTTGTGCAGTCATTGAACAATTTCA
>APFE031658222.1:41762-44262 GCA_000404065.3 Pinus taeda | reverse complement strand
CAGTTTATTGAAGGAGGTAGGGTAATACCTCAAAAATTTGCTATCCCATTATTCTTCAAGCTTGTGACGGAGAGGGCCAGAATTCATTGATGGATGAAGATCACCAAATCAAAGGGGGTGGAAGACATTAGGCACATGGAAGAGAAACTCAAGGAGATGGGCAAAGAGCTAAGTGGCTTGAGAGACAAAGAAGCCATAATGAGAAATCAACTAGAGACAAAAAATGCATGGTTGAGGGGACAACTGCTGGAAAGAGAGAATCAATGGGCATGTATGGCCAGTCTATCTTTGGAATATGATAGATTCCTACACCAATAGGAATCATAATTTTTGAATGATTGAGATTAAACCTGTAATATGTACATATCTTTGCTTTCTGCAAATGTTTTCCATACTCAAAAAAATAAAAGAATGTAAACAGGGTATGTCCTAAGAGAATAATCAAAGGACAAAAAGAATAAAGAGGTCAAAAAAGATGAAAAATATGAAACCTACAAGGAAAAAAGACCATGAAAGTGAGCAAGTCAAAATGCCACTCCTATTTATTTTTAGTGCATAATAAATGATTGTGTGCAATTTGTAATCTTTACCAAAACCCATGATTTGATCACCACTTCAAGGACTGTCATTCCCACTATTTCTACTGCAATTCCTTCTACATTAGCAACATCTTTGGCACCTACAGCTCCACCTGCCACAACACTACCAATCACAACTGAATCTACAGCAGCAGGCACACTATAGAGAAAACAACAGAGCTAGTAAAAGCCATGGAGGACATGTCAATCCAGGCAACATAGCTCAAAAGGCTAAAGGAGAAAGTGGCAAGCTTAGAAACTGGCTGTAGTCAAAAAATAGAAGAGACACATAAGGCCCAAAGGATGGGTGAGAAAATCAAAGTCTTAGAGAAAGATTTGACAGTGAAAAAATGAGTAGGACAGACCAAAGAGTTGCTCTGGGCCAATATCATTGACTCTGTCAATGATATTTTGGCATCAATTCAAGTTATATTTGAGCAAATAGAACTAGTGAAGATAGATACTGAAGCTATCCAAAAAGTAAGGGAAGAGTTGGGTGATATCCCTGAAGATGCCAATCGACTCATCCACTTCCTAAACAACAAAAACATATATGAGCTCCATGAGCTTGACATAGAAGATAGGACAGAAGCATCTTGGAAATCAGGAAGTTTCTCTCTAAAAGAAACCTTATGTTAAATTTAGAAGAAAAGTGTCAAAACATGTAGGTATCCATTGATAGGTTCATGGCTAAATTTCAGGTTTTGAGGGAAAAGGGTCTTCCAAGCCCAATGGTCATCAATGATAAACTTATGACCCAACTGGATTATGGAGACAGGTTAAGGAGATTAGCAAAGGAACAAGCAAGAACTTCAGGTATCAAAGCCTTGCCAATAGGATAAGTACTATGTGACACTTTTGAAAACTTGTTCTTTCTAGAGCATGAGGTAAAACATTTGTTTATCACCAAGCCCAATTTTTCCAAATACACAGAGGCAAACGAAATTTATAGAAGAATGTTGAAAGTAAATTTACCTGAGGATAAATGGTAAGAAAAAAATGACAAATTTACTATGAAAAAGTTTTACATCAGAAACTCACCACAATAAATCTAAAGGCAGCCAAGTGAAATAGGTAAAAGACAGATTAGCAGGGTCAAAGAGTAACAAAGTCAAAGAGTATCAGTGAAAGATTAAAATTAAAGAATATCCTAGCGTAGAAATGCTACAACTATTAGCCAGCCTAAAGGGCTACAACTCAACTGCAACAACCAGCACTACCAAAATAAAAGGGATAGCATGATGCAATTTTCCATCTATCTCTATCTTCATGCTTGAAGATATTTTGATTCCCTAGATTAAATCTCAGAATGTTATGAGATATTTTGTAATTAATTTTTTGTATAAATACTTCACATTTCGAAGTATTTGGTGGATTCTAAGACATTTCGATAGACTTTTTCTCTCAAATCAGAGTTCTGTTGTATAAATGACTCGATTGGCTTGCTGGATCAAGGAATAAAGATCAGATATTTTACAGGATTCTTGTGTAAATCAAAAAACAAATAAGTATTTTCTCATGTTTATTGTTGTATTTTCTTATGTCCTTCGTAATAATGTTTGTTTTTCTAAAAATTTGAAAGTATAATGAGGAATGATATTTCAGAAATTGCTTAAATGCACTTTGTCTTAATTGTTTACATTTTGAATGTTTTCTAAAACTATCCTAGCTAGGGAATTTTTCTCCTTAGCTTCCGTAGTTTCCCCTTTGGTCTATAGTAATTGATTCTTAGTTGCCCTTTTCTCATGATCACCCTCTTTTCTTCATTTTGATCCCGATCCAAGGATTTTTAAGTGCCCTGTCAGGCTAGGAGTAACTCCAGAAAACTGATTCGTTTATTCATTTAGCCAGCTATCTATTATATACATGAATGTGATTGTTTAGTTCATCTTCTCGATGACTGTTCACATTCAATTCCCCCA
>APFE031658222.1:0-35790 GCA_000404065.3 Pinus taeda | reverse complement strand
AGTGTAGAATGTGAGTCATAGAGTTCTTTCAGCTTTTGTAAAGCTTCAAAGGCAGTTGAATATGATGAAATGTGGCGACTCACCTCCTTATTTACAGATGCTGCGATTAATGCATACGATTTGTTGTTCTTTTTTTCCCAGATGGCGAGCTCTTTGTCTGATGTAGGCTTTTCTGGGTCACTGTCTCCTTCTCCGACAGACACTCCTTTCCACAGCTCGTTGAAAATGAGGGTGTGTTGTACCATCTGGGATCAGTCAGGATAGTTCTCCTTGCCAGTGAGAACTATTCCTATCATAGAGATGATTGAATGCATTCTGTAAAAGATTACTTCTGCTGATATAAAAAAAAACGTTTGCTGATAGATTAATACTGCTGATGGCAAAAAAAATTTCTCTTATGAAGAAAAACTTCTGCTGCTATACAGTCAACTTTTTCTCAAAGGGGTAAAAAGATTTCAATACTCCTTAAGGTCTTCATAAAATTTAACACAAAAATGAATATATAAGATGTACCATAGTTATGGGTCCACCAATATTCGTCCACACTATCACTTAACGCCTTTTTCAATGCAACGTTCAACACAACACTTCAATCAACAATATATAACATAACCCACTGTGCACATACCAGCATTGTTCGCATCAAAGCATACGAACAAGTGAGGCTCCAACCAGAATGAGTGGTGGATGCATACGCTATCAACCACGTGCAAGGCTTAGATTGTTCTCAGCATAATGGAATGTCGTTGTTGTTAGTGGAATGAAAACAGTGGTGACCGGATGATACTCGATGAAGACTTGTTGTCTCTTGGATCTTTGTGTAACGACGCAGGCCCACATGTAAAGGACGCAAATCAAGATCTGACCATTCGAGTTGATTAAGGTAATACTGAAAGTTTTATAGATTCACCAGCATATGAACCAGCACCATAACTTTCACAACGGCTCACATCAATTCACCACCTTGAATAGTCGCTACAACAAATGTCGAACCACACTGCCCCATTGTTGGGCCTCACGACTGCCTGTAATATTAACATGAAAACAGTAAAACCGTAAAAGTCCGTAACAGTGAATAGGATTTCTGAGAAGTGGGCAGTCCAGCCGACAGGAATATGCACCAGTGGTGGGGTCCTCTCCCTTTCGGTCGATCTCAGAATGCTATCAACGGAACATTCGTTTCAACATTTTTTTTTTTTTAATACCAGACACCAATGTCAACGTTTTTAATATCATTTCAAATGCCAGACAGAAAATTCATATCCGCTGATACCAGTCAACAATGTCAACGTTTTTAATATCATTTCAAATGCCAGACAGAAAATTCATATCCGCTGATACCAGACAGCATTGTCAGAGTTTTTAATATCATTTCAAATACCAGACAGAAAATTCATATTCGCTGATACCAACAGCGCTTCATATTATGAACTTAACGGTGACAGTCTATATCATTACCATATTGCGTTATCTATCAAGGCAGGCTCCGAGCGTTTTTGATATCTTATACAGCGAAAACAACCTTCAAGGCTTCTCAATTTCTGAATCAGTAGTTACGCATTTTGTCAGACAACGTTTCCTTGAGGCGTTTCTCCTTCAGGCAGTGGACAGAGGAGCAGAAGGCAGGCAGTGGACAGAGGAGTTACAAGACAAGGTTAAAAAAGAACCTGGGACCTGTGCTCTGATACCATGTCAGGCCAGGAGTAACTCCAGAAAACTGATTCGTTTATTCATTTAGCCAGCTATCTATTATATACATGAATGTGATTGTTCAGTTCATCTTCTTGATGACTGTTCACATTCAATTCCCCCAATCACTGAGGATTAGGTGTCAACATGCCCTTTCACCCTAGTCATAATCATTTCATCCATTACACCTGAATATTTTCCTTTTCCTTTGCTAGCCTACCCCATAAACATTCCCTTTAATGATCTGATCCAGTTATACTATCCTTTTATTGACTCCATAGCCCAATATCTTGAAGACCTAGCTCTATACATCTACTCCTAGAATTCCACCACTCAATATACAATGAAAACCCCATGAACACTAAGAACTAGCCTAAAATCTCATCAATATAAAGCTAAATTATAAAGACAGAGCCCTCTTTGGACTTAGGTTGGCTAGGACCTAAGTCTGAAGATTGGTTTGTGTTTACCTCGGTCTTTTCCCTCTTCTGATAACTACTAAGGAAAAATTCTGAGTGATAACATAATGGCAACTCCATAGGGGACTCAAACCCTCAGTCTTAATAAATCTTTGATAATATTTCAAATCTTTATTTCAAGCCTCTTATATGGTTTATTGGAAGTTATTTATAAAATTTCACAGAAAGAAAGTAATTATAAAAGCTTGAAATCTGGCTTCAAGGAGAACTCACTATACAAGGGCTAATCTAGATCCAAACCCTACCTTATTAGTGGATAATCCCAACCTAATTTCAAGAAGATGCAGAAGAAAATAAAGTTTAGTAATTCTAGAACCTTCAATTAAAGAATATTCATGCCCTGATGAGTGGTTGTTTCTAGAAGACCTCCCATTTGACGAGTCATTTGACCTTTCCCTATTTAGAACTAGGTCTAAAAGTGCACTTGATGACATAGTTCTAGATCCAGAGTTTATTACAGATATCTATGTCCAAAAGGCAAACGAGTCAATTAATGAGTATATTCTAAATTCCCCTCAGTCATCCCTTACCACTACCAAGATCCCTAAACTTTCTGAAACAGTTTCAAATCCCTTTAGTTCACCATTATTCCCTTCCACCTCTAAAGTTCATTCCTCACCTCCATTCATACCTTCACTTCCCTACCAACCTACCATTACCCGATCACTTATTACTCCTAGTTTTCCATCAACTACTGTATCATCCCCTGGTACCCCAATGCCACTTCTTAGCCCTGCCCAACTTAGAGCCATGGAAAATAGATATGCCTCTCTTATGTTCCATGTCCCACTAGGTGCCATGCCAAAAGACTACCAGAACAAAATTGTCCAATTTGATGGCATAGGACCCTATACACCACAACGACATACCAACAAGATGACAGATTATTTTTAATTACATGAAATTGATATTAGAGATGTTCAAATGAGACTTTTTGCTCAGACTCTAGCTGGTGATGTTAGGAAATGGTTTAGAGCATTGCCTGCTAATAGCATAGATAGTTGAGAAGTATTTTATCAGCAATTTTTAAATATATAGGAAAAGAAAAATGATCCTTTGTAGATGCTTTCAGAATACGAAAACATTAAAAGAGCACCAAATGAAATAGTCCAAGATTATTGCACTAGATTTAACAATATATACAATGCAATACCAGTCAATCTAAGAGCCCCACCTGACTTAGCACTGATAAAGTTTCTTGACATGTTTGATACTCATATGGAATTCCAACTTAGAGAGAGAAATGCTCCAAGTTTAGAAGACATGCAGAGTGTAGCGGTTAGTGTAGAAGCCAACTTGCTAGCAAAAAGAGCTAGGGTTAGGAATGAAAGGAGAGGACCTGTGAAAGATGAAGCCCCACTCTCTAACCAAAGGAATGGAAAAAATTATGGATAGGATAGATAACATGGAGAGAAAGCCTCAATGGGATAATCAATAGGCACCTCCTGTCAAAAGCCCAAACTTTAGAAAGAATAAGAATTAAAATACTGGGAAGAATGGACTTCATCAGAATATTAGGCCTCCCTTTCAAGAAAACTATGCTGAAATATCCCATTTAGATTACTCTGAATAAGACACACACATTAACTTGATGGGATTGGATGATGAGGAAATTGTCTTCTTAACCCAAGATGAGCAGGAACTGCATATGATACAACAGTTGCAGACCTAGTCCAGAGAATCATTTAATTATAAGCAAGGGTATGATTCTACTATGTTTGAAGTGCACAAGAAATACAACTTCAGGAGTAAAAAGAATATTGATACTCTTGACCAAGCCAAGAAAATAGTGGCCAATCAGCCTAAGAAAATCAAAGCAGCTCGAGTTACTAAAAATCTCCAAATCCTCCCTAGTCCAAACCAAAACCCTCATGATCCCACCATTGTAGATATAACCCCCAATCAAGCCCCTAATGATCAACTTTCCACTTCAGTCCCCTCCAAAGAAACATTGGAACAGTCTCCAAACATTATATTAGAAAATCCACTCAAAATGAATTCAAACATAGAAAAAGAAGAGCAATCTACCCAAACTCCTGCCATGAAAATTCGTAGCCCTCAAATAGAGAAATCCCCTTTGCATTTGAATTTGGGAGCAGAGGTGGCTAAACTGAAAATCTCAGTTCCCTTAACAGAGCTGATTAAAAAGGAAACCTATAAATCTCAAATAAACAAAACCTTAAACTTTGTTGAGAATGAAGACTCTGTCAACTTATTTGATGAACTTCCAGAACTTATTTTTGGTCTTGATGTTAACGACAAACCACTAGAAGGAGGAGTACCACCATTTTATATTAGCCTTAGCATTCATGATAAAATCTTACACAATGCAATGTTAGATTCTTGGGCTTCACACAATTTAATGCCTAAATCGGTTATAGAAAAATTAAACTTGGACATTACTAGACTTTACAAGGACTTATTTTCATTTGACTCAAGTCAAGTAAAGTGTCTAGGGTTAATCAAAGACCTGTTTGTTTCCTTAGTACAATATCCTGCTAAGATCATTCTCATGGACATAGTTGTTGTTGATATCCCACCTAAACATGGCAAGTTATTGTCCAGATCATTGGGGGATAAACTCCAATGATCTTTGCAACTTGACATGTCATATGCCACAATTTCAATCTTTGGACATTAATTTTTTTTTTACAGAGAGACCTTAATGAAGTATGAAGTGAGTAGCCATGATAGGCCTCAAAACTTTCATATCTATTCCATGCATTCAGACATTGATTCCTTTATTTTGTACAATACTGAACAAACACAAGAAACTACTTCAAACAACATTATTTCAGAGCCAAAAGAAATTACAGTTACAGCTGAAAATGAAACTGTCCAAACTCAAGAGCTTTCAGATAAAAAAGATGATCAAAACACCTCAAACAATGAAAATTTTGTTGCCCCAGATAGTAAGAATTATGAACATGAAATATTATGGCACCTTGAATTTGATGGATTAGTGAATAAATTAGGAGCAGAAGCAGGAGTGTGGATATACAATTTAGAGAATGATCACTCAGAGGGCCATGCTTACAGACTGAATTTCAAATGCACTAACAACATGGTTGAGTATGAAGCACTTCTTTTAGGTCTTAAATTAGTTAGGACGCTAGGAGCTATAAGAGTTTCTATTATGGGAGATTCTAAGTTGGTTATAAAACAAATTTATACTATATATATGACCCGAGATCGTAGATTAAGTTTTTGTAGAGGAACAGTTGTAGAAATATTGAATACATTTATAGAAACTAAGCTTGCAGTCATCCCAAGGAAACATAATATGCAGGTTCATAGTTTAGCAATGTTTGCCAGCACTTGTAAGTTACCATTTCAACCTAACCATCAATACATTGTTGAGGTTAGGAATAGACCTGTTATCCCGGATAACTTGAAAAACTAGCAATTATTCACTAATTACCAACAGATAAATAATTTTTTAACCTTAGAAGAAGAATTTGTAAATAGTAATATAGAAACTGACATAACATTAGATCCTTAATTTAAAGATGAAATAGAAATTAATTAAATAGAAGATGAAAAGATAGATAGATTTCATTGCAGTCAATTTACAAAATTAGATGTAGAAAACCTAAATCAAGTTGAAATTGATGAATATTCTGAAATCATTAATCTCAAAGAAATTTTTTTTCTGAAAGGATTAACTCCTTTGGAAGACATGTTTGATTCAAATGATGTCCCTAGAAAACCAAAAATGGAACCCTTAAAATCTATTATTGAGGAGTGTCACATAGGTACTAACGAAAATCCAAAATTGATAAAACTTTCAAAGTCCTTACCTCCTACTGAAAAAGTGAAATACCTTGAATTACTAAAGGAATTCCAAGATGTCTTTGCTTGGAGTTATGAGGACCTCAAGTCCTATGACACCATCATAATACAACACACCATCCCCATAAAAGAAAACCATAAACCTTTTAGATAGAAGCTTAGGAGGAATAATCCCATCCTATTGCCTTCTATTGAAAAGGAAATCCAAAGGATGTATGAGGCCAAGATAATAGAACCAATTAGATTCTCTGATTGGGTTTCAAATTTGGTGCCCACAAGGAAAAATACTAGTGAGATCAGACTTCGTGTTGATATTAGGAATCTTAATAAAGTTTCACTTAAAGACAATTACCCTCTCCCTAAAATGGATCACATCTTACAAAGGGTAGTAGGGTCAACTAGAATCTCATTATTGGATGGGTTTTCTGGTTACAATCAGATTTTAGTTCACCCAGATGACCAAGCTAAAACAACGTTCACTACTCCTTGGGGCACATTCATATATGTGAAGATTCCTTTTGGATTAAAGAATGCAGGGGCTACTTTTCAGAGAGCTATGGACATAACTTTGGCTAAGGAAATTCATGACTTCCTAGTAATATACTTAGATGACATCACTGTATTCTCGAAATATGATAAACAACACTTAGATCATCTAAAGAAGGTTTTTATCAAATGCAAGAAGTATGTAATTTCTTTGAATCCCAAGAAATATTTATTTGGACTAGAAGAGGGAAAGTTACTAGGCCATATAATCTCAAAAGATGGTATCCGAATAGATCCTGCAGGAATTGAAGCCATCTTAGAGATACAACATCCTAGGAGCATTAGGGAACTACAAGCCTTTTTAGGAAAAATCAACTTTCTTAGGAAATTTATTTCCAATTTAGCATAATTAATTAGAGAATTGAATAACATGTTGAAGAAAGATTCAACCATAAAATGGACCATTGAAGCTAAGAGATCCTTTGAAGATATTAAGCTAGACTTAACAAAAAAACTAGTTTTGGTCAGTCCAAAGTTTAATAGGGATTTCATTATATTTTCCTTTACCTCATAACACACAATTGCTGCAGTTCTATTGCAGAAGGATGATCAGGTTTATGAACAACCTATTGCCTTTTTTAGCAAAGCTCTGACGGATGCCCCTTTAAAGTACAATATAATGGAAAAGCAAGCTTGTGCTTTGGTTAAAGCTATCAAAGATTTCAGATTTTACATTTTATATTCTCACATAGTAGCCTATGTCCCCAATGCAGTAGTCAAAGACATCCTAACTCAAAAAGGTCTAGATGGAAAGAGAGGGAAATGGATAGCTACTATATTAGAATATGACCTAGAAATCAAACCAACAAAGTTAATCAAGGGCCAAGGTCTAGCCAAACTCATGGCTGAACCGAACTGTCAGCCCTTAGACATAAATTTTATTGCAGAAATGGATAATGAAGAGGAGATTGCGACTCTATTTTGGAACCAGCTCACAAAAAGATACAAAAGATAGTTGAATGCCTTATAATTTGGCCTCTTCGAGGGGGCATCCTCCTTTACATTACACAAATGAACAATTCTTGGATGATTCAAATGATAAAACCTCCTTTGTATATATAGGAGTCTAAGGGGTCACAATATAACCAAGCTAACCTAACAATAATAATATAAAGGCACAAAAATAACAATAGAGGGATTCTATGGGGCATAGTAATAACAATATGGGGACAATAGGGCCACAACAATATTAATAAGGGATACAACTACAATAGTAATGGGGGCATCACTAGTATTATAGGGACTTAACATGCCCCTCTCCTTGAAAAAAGTGTTATCCTCAATGCTTGAGTAGTTCTGGATGCTTATGTTTAAAATTCTCACCCTCCCATGTGGAATCCTTAGTGGATAAGTTCTTCCACTTGATGAGATACTCCGAATGGATCGATTTCATAGCTGTCAAGTTCTTGTTTCTATGATTGCTTCCAGTTCCAATATAATTTTTCCTTCTTCGTCAAGTTCTGGTAATATTGTTTGAAATGGGAGCTTGTCACCTATAACCTTCTTTAAACATGAAACATGGAAAATTGGGTGCACTCGAGAAGCTACAGGAAGCTCCAATTTGTATGCCATAGCACCAATCTTTTGCAACACCTTGTACATACCATAATACTTTGGTGATAATTTGTTATCCTTCTTAGCTTGCTTGAGGGACATTTTTTTATATGGTTGTAGCCATAGGAATAACCAGTCACCTACATCAAAACTTCTTTCGCTACAATGTTGATCTACCTGTGTTTCATTCTATTCTATACCAACACGAAGTTATCCTTTAAGAGTTGGAGAACTTGTTGTGATGCTTGATGTGATGTTCCATTACTTGAACCTTAGAATTTTATTTTAAATATGATGTGATGGATGGTGGGTAATATCCATAAAGTGCCATAAATGGGGTCATTTTTGTTGTAGTATGGAAGGAAGTGTTATACCACCATTCGGCCAAAGGAAACCATTTGACCCATTGTGTCTATTTATCAGATACAAAGTAATGAAGATATCCTTCCAAACATTTTGTTACTATCTTAGTTTTCCCATTAGATTGAGGATGATAAGATGAACTATGAGATAACTGAGTACCAAGACAAGAAAATAATTTTGTACAAAAATTTGCAGTAAAAATGGGATCTATGTCACTTACAATAATCTTTGGGTTTCCATGTAGCTTTTGAATTGTTTCCACAAATGCAGTAGAAACTGTACTGGCTTTAAATGGATGTGATAATGCACAAAAGTGTGCATACTTGGTAAGTCTGTCAACTACCACCATGATGACACTCTTTCCCTCAGACTTTGGTAAACCTGTGATAAAATCCATTGAAACCTCCTCCCAATGTTGGCTTGGAATGGATAAAGGTTGTAATCGACATGGTCTCTTCATTGTTTCAACTTTATTTTGTTGGCAAACCAAACATTCCGCCACAAAATTTTGGATATCTGATTTAAGGCCATCCCAAAAAAAATTCATTCTTCACCACGTGGTAGGTTTTTAAAAATCCTGAGTGCCCTCCTTAAGGGAGAAGCATGCAATTCTAGAAGAATCTTTTGTTTGAGTTGGGAATTCTTACAGAGGTATAAGCGATTTTTGTACCATAACAAATCATTTTTCCAGCTAAATGTATCATATGTACTGGAATATTGTTGTAACTTTTGAATAAGTGCCCACACTTCTTCGTCATTCTTCCATTCCTCCCTTGCTTTGTTTATCCAATCTGGTTGGATAATAGAAATGGCACACAACAATGCTTCCACATCCTCATCCTTTCTTGAGAGTGCATCTACCACAACATTTTGCTTATCTTTTTTGTAGATGATTTCAAAGTCATAAGCCAACATCTTTGTGACCCATTTTTGTTGTTCGTCAGAGGATAATATTTGTTCTAGAAAGTATTTAAGGCTATCATGATCCGTTCTTACCTTGAAGTGTCTTCCCATTAGGTAGGGTCACCATTTCCTAAGTGCATGTAGTATTGCCAACATTTCATTAACATAAATAGCTTTGTGTAAATGCTTTCCCTTGATTGGAAGACTTTTGAAAGCAATGGGTCTTTCATCTTGCATTAAACTAGCACCAATTCCATTTCTTGAAGCATCACATTCCACAATAAAGGTTTTTGTGAAGTTCGGTGTAGCTAAGACCGGTGCTTGGCACATTGCCTCTTTAAGATGTTCGAAGGTTTTGGTTGCTTCTGGAGTCCATCAAAATTCATCTTCCTTCAATAATGTTGTTAGAGGTGCTGCTATTTTCCCATAATTCTTAACAAACTTGCGATAATACCCTGTCAACCCAAGAAATCCTCACATATACTTTATGGATGTGGGGATTTTCCAATCCTTAATGGCTTTAATTTTGTTAGGGTCTATCTTAACTCCTTCACGAGATACAATATGACCCAAATATTCCACCTCTTGTATTCCAAAGAAACATTTGGATATTTTTGCATATAATTGTTTCTCCTCCAATAGTTGTAGCACCCTGCCAACATGTTCAACATGATCCTTCCAAGACTTGCTATAGATTAGTATATCATCAAAAATTTCTAACACAAATTTTCTAAGGAAGGGTTTGAAAATGGAATTCATCAAACCTTGAAATGTAGAAGGTGCATTGGTAAGGCCAAAAATCATGACGAAAAATTCATAGTGACCCTCATGAGTTCTAAATGTTGTTTTCAGAATCTCTTCAGTCTTCATTCTGATTTGATAATATCCTGAACAAAGATGCAACTTGGTGAAGTAAATTGATCCATGCAATTCATCCAATAATTTATCAATGACAGGAATGGGAAACTTATCTTTAATAATGAGCTTGTTGAGCTCCCTATAATCCGAACACATGCACCATGATCCATCCTTCTTGTGCACCAATACTACTAGAGCAGAGAAAGAACTTTGGCTAGGTTGAATTATACCAGCCTCTAGCATTTTTGCAACCATACGTTCAATTTCACTCTTTTGGGCATAGGAATATATGTACGGCCTGATGTTTGGACGAACACTTCCCAGAATCAAATGAATATCACGATCATGATCATGAATAGGTGGGAGACCTTTGGGAGTCTCAAATACTTTGGAATGATTGTCCAAGACTTTTTGGAGATCTGGAGAAATAGATGATTTCGATGTGGAAACATCTAGAGAACATAATTGTGAAATTACACCTCGTTGTTCCTTTTTTAGAAGCTTTTTCATACCATTAGAGCTGATTATCTTTCTCGGTTTCCCTACAATACCATTTAATTCAACTTCCTTTCCTTCCACAGAAAATTTCATGAAAAGTTCTTGAAAGTTAAAAGCTATTGTACCCAAGGATTGTAGCCATTGGACTCCTAGTACAACATCAGCACCTCCCATTGGAATGTAAAGAATTGGGTTATTCAATACATATTCTCCCATGGATAGCTTGATATTATGGAACTTTCCAAAGAAATTTATCATTCCTCCACTTGCAACCATCACTTGACACTCTAGTACTGGATATAGGAAGCAATTCAATTCTTTTGCTATCTTACAATGAATAAAATTGTGGGTACTTCCTGAATCAATCAACACTATTACCTTTTTCTTCTTGATATGTCCTTCTATCTTGATAGTTTGAGGAGTGGTAATTCCAGCCAATGCATTACATGATATGGTCAGATTCATTTCTTCTTTATCTAGGCTTTGTTCCTGGAGTATATCCTCTTCTTTTGACCTTTCTTGTTCCTTTTCTTCTTCCTCTTCACAATCTACGTAGAATAATTTCTTCTCAGCACACCTTTAGTGTATTTGCTATCACAACTGTAACAAAGCCCTTTTTCTATTTTTTCTCCCAATTGTTTTAGTTTCAACCTTATAGGTTGTGGAAGGCTAGGGGAAACAACTCTTCCATCTTCATAGTTGTGAGTGGCAGGCTTCCTGGTTGTCATAATTTTGCTTTCCATTTTTCTTGCTAACCTGAATGCCTTCTCCAATGAATCAGGTTCCCAAAGGCGGACCTCATGTTGGATATTATCCTTTAAAGTCCCTATGAACACATCAATCCTATGCTCCTCTGGAATATCTTTTACCCTTATGTTCAATTTTTGAAACTCCTCAATGTGCTCCATCATTGAACCCTTTTATTTGAGACTTATCAATTGGCTAAAAAAAGTGTTGCTTTTTCTATCCTCATAATGTGTTGTCATTTCTTTTGTAAAAATTGCCCAACTGGCAATTTGTTTATGAGAGAAAAGCCATCGATACCATACAAACTGGTTTGGTTCCAAATATAAAGTTTCAATACGTACCTTTTGTGTTTTTTTCACATTATGGAGATAGAAAAATTGCTCCATCTGTAGTATCCATGTTGCGGGATCCTTGCCATCAAACTTCCTGATATCGATTTTTGGAATATGATGGGTCTTCAATCCAACATTAGAGTCTATGAAATCATGATTAGCATTCCTTTTGTTCTCATCATGAGTTTCCTTTACTACCCTTTCACCATTAGTGACCATTTCTTGTAACAACTTATTCAAACTTATCTTCAATTCTTCCATCTTATCATCCATGCCATCCATCTTAGCGTCCATGCCATTCATCTTAGCTTCCATGCCATCAATATTAGCTTCCATGCCATCAATCTTAGCTTCCATGTCATTCATCTTAGCTTCTACACCTTTCTTTAAACCATCCATCTTAGCTTCCACGCCATACATCTTAGCTTCTACATCTTTCTTTAAACCATCCATCTTAGATTTTGTTACCTTTTGTGCGAGTGACATTTATTGCACTTGGTCTCGTAATCTTGATATATCATATTTCATTTCTTCCTCTTCTTCATGAGTCATGCTAGATCTTTCAGGTTGCTTACTAGGTATTTTCATTTTCTTTCCTCGGGGCATCAATTACCGATAATAATGCTTTACTATTCCCTTTGAATTCCTTCAGACTAATTTTTCAAACGAAGCTTATGCAAAATTAAAAAAGAAACTACACACCTTTTTTTACTTTGTAGGAGCTCGATATTGAATATGATGTCTCTCTGTAATTTCAGATCATCCAGTTTTGAAATTGTGACCTGCAGTAGCCCTCTATTTCCTCTTTCCAATGCCACCAGTTTGATTGAATTTAGATTCTCAAAGGCAGAGTTATGCACAATCTCGCAAGATGACCTGATTATAGACCTTTCCAGAAGAGCAAACTTGTATGAAGTGCCATGTGTCACTGTTTTGACCTTAGTAGCTGGAAAATATACACAGGAAACTACAGTCCATCCTCTTTCTGTAACTTCTTATGAAATTTCAATCTGATGCTCAAAACAAAAGCTATGACGATTTTCCCCAGGTCACCTGTTTCGAATGAAATTCGAGAGTCTGCAAAAAGGCCAACTTCCTCAAATCATATCTCCAAAAATATAGCACGAAAAGCTCTGAAATTTGACCCAAGGTTCATAACGATTTCGGCCCAAATGGGTTGCTTTTTTAGTGTTTGAAACGTCGCATACAAAAAGTTATAGCGCAAATGCCACGATTACCTGTTTGGAGCAGCGAAACACTCAAATTCAAAGCTATGATACCAAATGTTATGAAACCAACTCACAAAAATATAGAAAAGATAGTTGAATGCCTTATAATTCAGTCTCTTTGAGGGGGAAACCTCCTTTACATAAAACAAAGTATCAATTCTTGGATGATTCAAATGAAAAAACCTCCTTTCTATATATAGGAGTCTAAGGGGTCACAATATAACCAAGCCGACCTAACAATAATAATATAAAGGCACAAAAATAACAATAGAGGGGTTGTATGGGGCACAATAATAACAATATGAGGACAATAGGGCCACAACAATATTAATAAGGGATACAAATACAATAGTAATGGGGGCATCACTAGTATTATAGGGACCTAACAGACTCCACTAATCAGCCAGGCCTTTATTGAATCACCATGGTATGCTGACATCATATATGTTTTAAAAAATCTACAAGCTCCTCTTGAATTATTCAGGACCAAAAAAAGATTTTTAAAAATGAAATCTTTAAAATTTTGCATAACTGACAACGCTTTGTTTTGGAGGAATCATGAAGGTATCCTTCTTAACTCTTTATTGAAAGAAGAATTTGACAAAGTGTTACAAGAGTTCCATGTAGGTGACTGTGGAGGACATCTTTACTAGAAAACCACAACTAACAAAATTCTTAGAGCTGGTTTCTATTGGCCTACTTTTTTTTCTGATGTAAAGCAATTTGTAACCTCATGTCATAAATGTCATATTTTTGAAGGAAAGAAAAATATTTTACCCGTGCCCCTAAAACCAATATTTGCTAAAGCACCTTTTCAACAATGGGGTCTTGACTTGATTGGTGAAATCCACCCACCTTCCTTTGCCCAACACAGATGGATCCTCACTGCTACAGACTATTTCACTAAATGGATAGAAGCCATAACATCAAGGAAAGTCACTGACACTATCATAATAACCTTCCTTGAGGCCAATATCCTATCCAGATTCAGATGCCCAACCAAAATCATCACTGACAATGCAACAACTTTCAAATCTAAAAGAATGCTTGATTTCTGTAATAAGTATCATATAATCCTGGGTCACTCCACAACTTATTACCCTCAAGGAAATGGACTAGCAGAGTCCTCAAACAAAAGTTTAGTGAATATTATCAAAACGTTGTTGGAGGATAATAAGAAAACATGGAACAAAAGGCTCGTAAATACCTTATGGGCATATAGTCTAACCACAAAGAAATCCATTGGTACTAGTCCTTATCAATTAGTTTATGGGATGGAAGTTGTTTTCCCATATTCCTTGGGAACTCCAGTGATGAAGCTACTTGAAGAGTTGCAGGTTGAACCAAATGACATCCAAATAAGAATCAACCAAAAAATTCACTTACAACAAACCAGGGAAGAAGTGTATATCCGATCTCAAGTTGTGTAGGAAAGGATCAAGAAAGATTTTGATAAAAGGACTAAGGCAGAATATTTTTACCTAGGGGAAAAAATTCTAAAATGGGATTCAAGGAGAGAGGATAAAGGTAAACATGGGAAATTTTATTTCCTATGGAAAGGCCCATATATCATTTATGCTTTTAGGGGTAATAATGCTTTCTTCCTCAGAGAAATGGATGGCACTGAAGCAGAAGGAGGACCAGTTAATGGTTGAATGCTCAAACACTACATTGAACCTAGTTATTGATTTCACTGATCATTTGTACATATTTTATTTTTCAAAAGTCTATAGTTGATTGGATGGTGATTTGTGAAGTTGAAGCCTGAAGAGAAGGCCCTAAGCTTAAAAAGTTTTACTGTCGTAAATAGTAATAATGCAGAAAAGGGAAAAGGAAAAAACTTGCACGACAACATCACACCAATTTAGAAGGCCATTGGTCTACAAAGTTCTTGACATTTCACTAGGAAATATCATCCCCAAGTGGAGCCACTGTTAGGTTCCCATACCAATAGGAATCATAATTTTTGAATGACTGAGATTAAATCTGTAATATGTACATACCTTTGCTTTCTGCAAATGTCTTCCATATTCAAAAAAATTAAAAAATGTAAAGTGGGTATGTCCTAATAGAATAATCAAAGGACAAAAAGAACAAAAAAGGTAAAAAAAGATGAAAAATATGAACCCCACAAGGAAAAAAGACCATGAAAGTGAGTAAGTCAAAATGCCACTCCTATTTATTTTTAGTGCATAATAAATGATTATGTGCAGTTTGTAATCTTTGCCACAATCCATGATAGTCAAAATGTTTAAACTTGGCTATTTCATGTTTTAAATTTCATGTCTATAGATAAAGAATAAAAATCTGACCAAACTATTTAATATTGGCATATAATTAGATAGGTAGAGTAAATAAAAGGAGTTCAACTATTTAATCTGAGCCCTTGGATGCAATAAGGTTACATCTAGTTAGTTTACTATTGTAAAGAAAAAGAAAAATGTTTGATAAGGGTTTGCTAGCTTAAATGCGCCCTAATAAAGAGAAGAAAAAATGGTAGGATGAGTAGATGGGTAAGTAGTAGAAAGGTTGTAGATGTATAGTGATTGATTAGATAAGAGCATGTTTATGATCTTTTCCATCATGAAATTTCTATAGAAAAATGGACAGTCAAGCACGAAATTGAATATCAAAGGAAATTAATTAACTTCCCTCATTCATTTCACCTTTTACTTAACTAATTTCCCACAATAAAGTTCAAAGTACTTAAAAACCTTAAGTAAAAAAGGCTCAGAGCATTTCTCTAACTTTTGGAGGGACCAGACCCTCAGCTCAATGAATTATAGGTGATAAGTACTAAAATCCCCTTATAAAAATTCATCCCCCCCTCTAGTTCATTCATTTTCCCTAATGATACCCTTTTCCTAAAGTTAAATTAATTTTACCTAAGAAAAGTATTTGTTCCCCCACATGACTCATTTTCATATCAAAAACCCACAAAAACACTATACCCTAAGTTTTTATGTTATTATTGGAAAAGCTTTAAAACATGAAATATCATATACTTAGGGTATTGTGCCCCTTCCCATTCATTATTATTAATTACTAATTTATTTATTAAATCCCAAACAAAAACATGTTTCCCATATATATTTAACTCCCACAATATTAATAAACCCTACCCTTGTTTAAATATATAAACTATAATATTACCCAAAACCCCGAAAATCCACTAACTAATCGAACTGTGATTAAGTTAGTCTAAAACCCAATTAAATCCCACCAATAATCACCCCGATCATTAAATAGAAAACCACCGTGGTAATCACCACTGGACCCCCCCACTACCTTCCGTGCAACTCCACTACCTGATCGTTGCACGATTGATCCCCTCCCCATCTAACTATCCTCATCCATTTCGCAAGGGCCCGACATCCAAACATTACCCACCCGAAAAGAGTTGTTTTCCGCTGGACCCCTGAGACTACGTGTCACTCAATGTATGGAATCGGGTGGCCTCTCCTCAATACCACCAAGTGCCCAAAAGATGTGCGAAGGAAACCACTTAATGCCGGCCTACTACATGTCAAAATAACTACTATTGACCCCGCTACATGACAAACGACCACTGTTCACCTGTACTCGCCAATTTTGACTTTCCCGCATAAAGCCAAAAAGCCCCAAAGCATTTGTTTCTATCATTTTTTCAACTGTAAACTTCCATGCATGCACCTGCGAATGTCGAAGCTGTCAATCCACATACAATTGCACACTGAAGACACCACAAATCTCCCAGATTGCCTTCCAACCTGCTCAGAGCCTTTTCGACCATTCACAGTTACCAGTCGCTTGGTTTAGACCCGGTTTTCTTCAATTCTAGATATTTAAGACATAATTCATTGAAAAACCCTATCAATTTCAGAACCATTCGTTGAGTCTTCTTAATTAAAATAAAAAAGAAACTCTGGTAACTCAAACCCACCCAGAATTGAACCACCATTACCCCGACAGACTGAAAAAAATTTCCTCCCCCATTTTCAAAGCCACAAGAATTGAGAATGGCTGCCTTAATTTCCATGGATGTCAAACTTATTTCCACTCCTCACGTGGACCTAGACCACCTCCCCCTAGCTGATAAAGATTTCCAAATCAATGACACCTCTGTCCATGAATCCCCTCTCAAATTATACTACCGATATAGAGGCCAATACTTGAACCATGCTGATAAAATTGGTCTTTGGGAGTCCACTTTGCCTAAGTACCAATTCCCTGAAGTTCATATTTTCCTGGAAATTATCCATTACTTCAATGCAAATTATATCCCCAGTCAAAGGGCAGTGATGTCCCCTAGCCAAACCATACTTTTCACCATCACTGCTGAATCAATTAATGAAATGCTCCAACTTCAACTAGGGCAAAACCTAACCCCTATTTCAATTGGAGACTTATTATACTAATTCCCCAAGCTTACCACTGCAAAACTTGCTGAGATGTTCCAAACCTTCATTGTAGAAGAAAATCATATTCTAAAAGATCCTCCTCCATATGTGTATACCATATTTTCCAAATTTGGCTAGGACATTTTAGAAATGATATATACCACGAGTGAGTATATAGATGAAATCATCCTAGCTTTCATGTCCATCTTCACTCTAGGACAACCTACTGCTATCATTTATGATTATGCCAAGTTTATAGCTGATAGGATGCATGACCAATTTCTTAGGATGAGTAATGAGAGAGTCTTCAAGTATTCCTCTATTTTGTATCACCTTTTTCTATACTACCAGGAAGATAAGTTCCCCTTTACTCTCCAGAAGCTTGATACAAAAGGTCCCCATAGGTCAGTGATTTTTTGGACTCCGTTAATCCATAAATATGACTCCCCATATTCATATACAGACTTCATAGACTTATTTGTACATCCCATTGTAAAAATGCTGATAAAAAACCCTCCTCCCATAATCCGTTTAGATATAAAGAGGATCCTACAACTCTCAAAACAACGCAAAGTGGGAGATTGGTACTTGTACCAAAACCACACTGAAATTAGGATTTATGGCTATGAGTTGGCCCCATACAATCTAACCAAATACCTCCCAATGAGGTTATTTTCTCTGGAGTACTACAGGAAGACAATTAATTCAGACGAGGTACACTTTGTCAAAGCCAAAAAGAATCCCCAGCTCAAGATCAAAGATCAATTAGGTCCCTTTATTTGTAATAACCAAGAAAATGGAAAGGAGACAGACTAAATCCTTCAAAGATTAAATCTTAAATAGAGCTTCAAATGGAGATATGATCCCTTGGATTTCATCTACAACAGAAGACAGAAAAACAAGATGGCTCCTTATATTCATCACCGAATCCCTGTAAAAACAAATATGCCAACCAATTGAAATGGGTGGAAAACACTTTAGATGACAGGGATAGTACTGAAGTTGCTGTGGAAAACACACTAAAATCTAGAGAAACAGCTTGATGAGGGTTCTTTCCTTCAGGTGCCAAGAGAATCAGAGGCACAACGAGAATCACAAGCACAAGAAGAATCATAGGCACAAGAAGAACCAGAAGAACCAGACCTATCAGAGGAGCCAAATCAAACAGGTAGACCAGAGCCCACCACGAGTACCCCCCTATTCTTACAAACTCCTCTAAATGAGGAGAAAAGCCTCAAAAGAAATGGTGAAGGCGCCAATACTTCAGGAAGAGCAACATCACATGCCTATGCATAGACTAGCCAAGCTAAAAGATAGAGTAAATCCTGTCTCTGACTAGGAATATACAGAGGAAATAGTTGAGGTCACAAGCACAGAAAGAGAAGGCAGTAGGCATGCAACTCCCTTCGGAGGCATCCTAGAACCTTCCACATCACATACCAAATTATTGGAAATATAGCAAAGTGTGGAGGTATCCTCTTTTAGAATGCCAACAGACAAAGACTAGGATGTCAAAGAAAGATGCAAGGAAATAAAAGCTAGAAATGAGAGGCTGAAAGCCCAAACTTATGGACAGTTTTTGAACATGACCCCCTACCAATCAAATAAGGCTTATGTTAGCCTTTGATGTTAAAGAGGGGAAAATGTAGATGACATTCATGAAGCCCACTACTTAGCAACCGAGAATAGTAGCAGACTTTGAAAAGAAAGACTTTGAAGTACTATCAAAGGACTTTCATCCTATTGACCAGATTGAGCTGCACAAGCAGACAGGGGAGATGATTTACTCCACCGTGATAGAGAAAGCCATCGCTTCCCACCAATTGCAAAACTCCCTGAATAATATATTAGTACAGTTCCAGTTGGAGAAGGCCTCTTCACAGGCCAAAGATACCAGAATCAAGTCCTTAGAGGACTTAGTCATTGAGTTGGAACACGATCCCAAAGATGTAAAGGCCATAGAAAAATTAATAAAGAAGAAGAATGATGATATAGATACTCTGAAGAAGAAGCTCAAGGTTCCCCAGTTGCATCACCCATAAACAATAGAAGTCCTGGAGGCACAAAAAGGACATGAAGAGCTCATGGACTTGGTCTTAAAGCTAAATGACCAACTAAAAGAGATAGAGAAAGAGTTAGTCACCTTGATTCAGTCCAAACAAAGTGACCTGGCCACCACTTCTAGGATTTCCATTCCCACTATTTCTATTGCATTTCCTTCTACATTGGCAGCACCATTGGCAACTAAGAACACTAAGAACTAGCCTAAAATCTCATCAATACAAAGCTAAATTATAAAGAGAGTGTCCTCTCTGGACTTAAGTTGGCTAGGACCTGAGTCTAAAGGTTGGTTTGTGGTTACCTCAGTCTTTTCCTTCTTCTGATAACTTCTAGGGAAAAATTCTAAGTGATAACATAATAAATCCAATGTAGGATGCTAGCTAAATCCTATGCTCTATACCTCAAACAATAGTGGTTGTAGTTTTGGATTAAGACCCTAGCATAGAGAGGCACCATGCCATTTCAGGACTACAGGTAGTTCATTGATCTTTGTGATCAAAGTGCACTAGAAGATAGGGCCAAAAAGGCTGAGTTTTAGTTGCACAACATGGCCCTAATAGACATGAATGTATGGGACCATAATGTTAGTCTAGGAGATTTAGAATTGATGGCTTTGGCATGATGGATGAACCATAAGGAGTCATGGGTTTCAAAGATGAAAAGGATATTGGCAAGAGAGCAAACTGAACCTCTTGTGATCAAAGTTGAACAATCAAATCCCATGGCCCTCATCAGTACCCATAATTTGATTGCAAATGATCCTTAGCTAGCACCTAGATATCTTGCTACCCAAAAACAAGCAATTTCACATTTTGAGGACATGTTTAGGTTGATAGGAGATGATAGCATACATGCTTGCTTGAGGAGATGGAACAAACTGCCATACAACTTAAAGATAAGAGAGTATCACTCTCCTCAAAGGTTGAGAAAGGCACTAAAAAGGACACCTATGTATAAGAAGTCTATGCAAAGGTTGAAAGTCAATTGGATTGGCCTAAAAATTAGTCCACCACTACTCTTATGGATGCTAGAAGGGAGAAGTGAAGAAGGAGAAAAGAGGCAGTGGGAGGAGGTGGAAAAGAAAGCAGGCTTCTATGAACAAGAGGAGGAGACCACAATAGAGGCATGGGATGTCAAAGAGGCCACTAGAGCCATGAAGGATATGGATATTGATTAAGCTGCTTATATGATGAGAAACACTTTCAGTAGGGGGTTGATGATGATCCTCATCATTGGGTAATTACATGGGCCTTAATTCACCTCCTAGCTTAGTCAAACCAAATTTTATCGTAATTTATTACATGTTTTTGATTATATTTTTTTATGAGGTGAGTTAGAGTTGGATATTATGCTTTTTGGACTAATATGCATTGAATGCAGGATTAGAGGAGAAAATCAAGGAATTTTAGCAAAGACTAAGGTTAAAACTCGAATTGTACAAGGAAGAGGGATTGTAGGAGGTAAATCCTCCTCATTCAATACTCCTCCATTCGAATATTCCTCCATTCATCACATCAGCTCAGAGTGAAAACAACCAAATCATGAGGATTAGAAGGCAGCCGAGCAAGTGAGAGACAAAGAACCAATTTGTCTCAATTTTGGGAGCCAAGCCTCCCTAATTTTAAGGATGTCGTTGGGGACTTCAGTTGTATAAGTAGAGAGGCATAGGACCTCAGTAGGATTCAGATTTTTATTGTAAAACTCTAAGCTATTTTCAAATTGCAATACTTGCGAAAGTGCTATTGATGTAATTTGCTATTTTGGTAATAAGAATGAGTTTGGTTTTGAGCCACCACTAAGTTAACTCATAGAGCTAAAGCTCTTGGGTTAGGGCCCAACCGTAGCAGCCAAGGCTCCTCTTTATTGTACATGTATGTTTAATGTATATGCATAGCTTCATTGTTAATATACTTTTTAGATGCATGTCCATTACAAGTGTTGGCTTGAGGGGGCCTATCCCAGGTTCAGCGTTAGTTAGCCAAACAAATCCCTACACAACTGGCCCTTTTGCCATCAGCCCACAGAGAACGCTAAGGCTCACTCGAAGCAGTATGCGGGGATGCTAGAACCAAGTTTCCAGACCCTTGAGATGGTTGTGATGTTAGTTTATCTCAACTATACCTTCCTGCTCGCAGGTTGCTTAATCCTATGTTCCACCCTTCAGTACCTTCACGAAAGGATACAATCGGATTTTACGCAGCCTTAACTAGGTGCTGATACACTTTTGTGCTTCTAGGGCAACGAGCTGTGATATCTCCCAAAATATGCTAAGTATCTTACTTATTAATAGATCTTATTTAGCTTCGTGTAAATAGATTCTCTTACTTGCGTTCATTTAACCAACATAATTACATATATTCATGCATCATATAAGAATTATTAGTGAAATTCATGCTCAACATAACAAGATGCATAAAAAGGAAATAAAGACAAAAAAATTGTAGAATGCTAATCTTTATTGATAATTTTGTACCATTGAAGACTCGAGCCACCCTGCACACTTAGCTGCAGGGGTCTGCACACTCAACTGTAGATTTCTAGGCCTCTGCGCACTCAGCTGCAGACCCTCTACCTATGATATGAACCAAAACTTAGATTTCTACTTCAGAGCTATCTCTCATACCTGATATCTTAATTGATTCCAAAATGTATCTAACTACTTCGAGCTTAGCTTTATTTATACAATCCCATGGTCCGCGGACCATGGGTAGATATTCTACAACTGACATTACATTTTCAAAATAAGGGCAGATAACCCTATGACTCTTTAACAACTATGCACTCTATGACTACAAAATGTAGAGTCTTTACATTTAGATTACAAAATCTGACCAAAATATGGGTGTTTAGCCCCAAAAATTCCCTTGGGGGATCCTGTGCCCAACAGGCCCCCAACACAAACATCGTGACACAACCGTGAGTCACTATGTAGGTGCGGGGATCTTAGCGTGAAGACCTCCCAACTCGATTTGGATCACTGCAACGTCGGCAGTGCATTGAGCGGCCGCTTATTGGACTTCTTCCACACATTGTTTGGTGACTGCTACTAAATTACTGCTCTAAATCTTTTGCTGAGTTGCCTGTAGTTTCGCGAGCTTTTCTCCAATGGAGGTTGTGATCATGTAAGCCTCGTCTATCCATGTCTATAGGCGTGCTTTAAGACTGCTTCTTTATGCCAAGCGGCATCCACCTGTTCCTTGAGCGCCTTTGCCTCCTGCATCCATCTGAGCCTCTGTGTAAGGGCAACTGTCTATGTGGTCCCTTTTACCTCATCATACATCTGTTGTATCTCTCTCACCTCTGTCTCTAGGCTCTCTACATTCAGGTCCTCTTGCAGGGTGGTTAGGACCTCGAATGACAGTTCGAAAAGATGGATGTAGTCTGACACTGCACTGTCAACCACCGCTATTACTATTTTGACAGTGGTGGTAAGTTGTTCCCCGACTTCCAACAGAGTTGAAGGCTGCGCCTTCAACTGCAATTCTGTGATCCATAGGTTCAACTCCACCTGAAACTTGTCCATCTCCGCTTGAGCGGTGCGCACCCCCGTGGCTAACTTGCGGATGCACGCCTCCACTGGTTCTTTTGCCTGAATGTCCAACTTCGGGACCATTCGGTAGGCTTCCTCCACTACCTGCATTATTTGCTTGTTTTTCTCCACTACCTCGTTGTGCTACAGGCCCAACTACTTGATGTTGATGTACTACTATCTCATCACCTGTAGAGCATGATTCTCCTGGGCCCTGAGTTCCGTGGTGACTCCATCCTGTAAGAGGTAGAGTGCCTCCCAAGGGAGTAGTACCATGTTCAATCTGACCCCTTTCAAATTGCTAATCGTGGGCTTGTCGACCTCCTTCTGTATAGTAAGTGCCCCATCTGGTAGCACTATCATGTTGTTCAACCTTGTGTGGAACATCTCCTCGGCAGCTGAAGTGTCGACTGCGAGGCTGGTGGACAGTGTGCCAGCCTATGGAGTGCGTACCTACAACTCCTGAAGCTCTGTCTAGATAGGCCCCAATACCAATTGCTACTACTCTTCAAACTATTGGAGGGCCTGCACGGTGACATCCCTCATCATTTCCTCAATATCATGCAAATCCCCCTAAGTGAGGGTGATTGGGTCGAAAGATGTCTTTGATGCCTTTGTTTTCTTTCATGGCACTGTCTGCTCTCGTGGTCGCAGATGCTTGAGTTTGGTGGATGTCGTCTGCGGGTTTGTGCCACCTTGTTCTATCGCTATTTCTTCCTCAGTACTCGATGAAGGTGACTTTTGTCCTTCGCACTCTTCTCCTCCTACTTTCTGTTGTTCTTCTAGTTTTGTGGTGTCACGCGTCGCCTAGGCCTTAGCCTCTACTTCCTCCTTTCTGTGCTTCTCTGCTAGTTGTTCCATTCAAAGATTTGTCTCTTCCTTCTTACGCTACCCGGTAGACTTATCTATTTCCACTGCGGAGCCTGCTGGAGGACACCATTTCGGTGACCAAGACTCAAGAACTGTGAAAATGACATCATCAGTTGCCAGGTATGGTAGGTTATGCCATGTCTTCGTAGGGTCATTTTGTACCTTGATATAAACATGGTGTAAATTCGCTTTGAATTCTATAAAGCTCTTTAAACTGGTGTATATTGTGGGCAACAACTGCGGCTTGCGATTGATCCCCATTCGGTATTCATCTCCATTAATACACAAAATATCTTTCTTTCTTTTATTCGCTGCATGTCCTTGGTTGCCCACAGCGAAGCCTACTTCGCTGCCTCTAGAAGGTCCAATGCGAACGAAGAGAATTGGCTATCTTCTAGCACCTCCCATGCCACCAGTACGATTGAATAGGAGCCACACGTAGTGAAACATTTTTCCCTGCTCCTGTGCCTTGTGATAGTTTGCAAGGAACTCACTGCATAGGTAGTTCGCCTAGTTGAACTGGACTCCTCAAGTGCATTGGGCTGCCAGTGCAATCACAGGTGCGGGAACTCATCCGCACGACACTTCTACATCACTTTCCCTGCTGAAATTCGTGTCACAACCTTGAATGCAGGGTTGTTAATGCTGGAGATGGAATATCCTCACTTCTTCTTCTCCAACTTGAACTTCTTCTTCATCACTTTCATGAGGGTCAACTTGCCACCTTTTCCCTCTGAAATATGGGCTAGATCCTCCCCTGATTAAGGCAGCTATGTAATTCAATGAATTAAGTGGTTTGTGAAGGGAATGGGCACCTCCAGCCACAAACACCCATCATGCACCAAGTAGAGAAACTACCTGATGATGAAGACAGTCATTGGGGCATGGTAGTAATGCGACACCTAGAGCAGATTTAGCAACCCAAATTTCCCTACACCCCTGAGCCATTTGTGTGGCTCCAGTTCAATCATTCAAGCTATCGTGTCAATCCACTAGAGAAATAGCTACTCAGTCACTAAATGCGGGAATTTCTCATGATCCGCGAGGTCCCAATCTTCAAAATTTAGTACAGGAACTTGTCCTAAGTGTGGCCCCTCAAAAACAATATCATCTGGGAGGAACGAGGTTTACAGAGAGCTCTTGGTCTCGTCTATGTCCTTCAATATGTTAGCTTTACCCTTGCATAGAGGAACATGTTTTGGTAACCAGGGAATAGGCTCTGCACCCTGGATTTCAACTTCCATTTCCTCTTCCTCCTCATCCACCAGGATTTCTTTAGATTCCTCCTCGTCAGTCTCCAGATTAATGGCCTTCCCCTTTTCTTGTAAGGTGAGCTTGGTCTTGTGTGGGTTTCTTGGTGAGACGCGCACCAATATCATAACCTGCTTATCCTTCTTAGGTCTCGGTGTTGTGGGTGATTTAGGGACCTTAACTATTATTCTGGTGCTCTCTCGGGTTACTACTACCATAATTTCATACGCAACTTCCTTAGGTTTCACTACTCTTGTGCCCATGGATTTTGCGGGTTGGTGGGCCCCAGTATCGCAGCAATAATGTTGCAACTCTTGGGACTCCCTTCTTTAACCCGGTTGTTCGTAACAAACTTGAAAGCGACGGTGCTGTATGCACAAGTACTAGCTCTTGCCGCAACTGTCACTTGGTTAGCTGGCACAAGTCCGCTAGAAGCTTAAGCCAAATTCTATGAGCTCTTAGAAGAAAATTTTTAATTGATGGATGAAAGCTAACTCAAAGGAAGCTAATCTACTTGCGGAAAGAAATTGAAAGCCAAAAAGAAATGCAAACCCTAGCAAACCCTAATTCTACCAGCTAGTCCTACTGATGCAAGAAGGAAGATGCAAGCTACTGAATGAGACGTCATTGACTTCTAAGAAGATGAAATGCATGTATCTAAGCTATGTCTACAGCAGAATCTGAAAGAACCATCTTTTTGTGTTTTTGAATAAGTTGTTAGAATTATCATGCATGTGCTTTCACTGCTTTTGACTGTGCAGAGGTGGATTGGCAAGAGGAAATGCTTGGAGGAGGTCAGGAAGGTTCAGAGAGGGCCTAAGGGGTCCCTAGCACCCTTCCAGAGAGTTTCACAAAGTTTGGCTATCAAGAAACCTCATTCGTGAGCTTCTACAGGAAGTCTGCAGGGCTTCTACAGGATGTTCAGGAATTTCTACAGGATGTTCAGAATTTTTTCTACATGATGTTCAGAAATGGGATTTTGGAGCATGGATGGAGAGAAAAAGATGATGGAATGAGTATGGAGGTTAAATAGGGGTGTGAAGAGGTCCAGGACTTGGGGAATGGAGCTGAGGAGTGGCAAGGATGGTGGGATTTGTTCAAGGAAGACTGAAGCAATGTTGCACAAAAATTAGGGTTTTGGGAGCAAATGGAAAATGTGAGGCAAGGATTCTAAGTAGAGGGTGGAGTGGATGGTGTTGATGGAGAATAAGAAGATGAAGAAGTGGTACAGGTGCTCTGCAAGTCGTTTTTCCAATTTGAACCAACAAAGACTTGTAAATTCAAAGACCTAGTTACGTTGACCTAATATGCTAGCTGCCAGTAAAGAGAATGAACAGAAGTGTGACCTGCAATGAAACCATGTATCTTATCTCATGCAACTAAGAAAACGAAAGTCTGAACTTGTAACCAACTTTTACACATGAAAATCAAACACTAGTGATTGCATGGCAACGCAAAATCAGTGTTTTTGTGGGCAGCAAAGTCATCCTTGTCACAGCTCCTGATCCCACTGAGGGAGAGGTGAAACCATAGATGTTTGATGGACCTTTTCT
The DNA here is from genome assembly GCA_000404065.3 of Pinus taeda. NCBI lineage: Eukaryota > Viridiplantae > Streptophyta > Pinopsida > Pinales > Pinaceae > Pinus > Pinus taeda. Next base: position 9,157 of record APFE031658222.1, on the reverse strand, counting down.
TGAAACTTTTTCTGTTAACAACCTATTAACTAAATCTGAGCATGAAAATCTATTTTACTCATCAAAAACAACCTAAATAACAAAACAAGATTTAAATCTAAATAGCAGATTTATTTTAGATATGCGCAAGACACATGAAGTAACAAAGGAGGTACTGGGCACTTGAGATGGGCCCAACCCCGCAGAGCTTATAGCCTCCTAAGAGAGATTTTAGAGCTGGTGCAAAGCTGGATTCCATATTTATTTGATTGCAAGAAATGTTACATTCCAAAAACTGTCCAACAAGGGAACTTGAAAATTCTGAAAGGAAGCTATCTACTGCTAAAAAATCAACTACAAATGACTCTCAACAATACAAAATGATCAACTGAAATGAGCCCTAAGCCTCTATTTATACAATTGAGGACCCCAACAGTCCTCCTAAACTTTAGGGACTCGGCTGCCCAAAACTTGCAGTTAACAGCAGTCCTACTTGACTTGCTTGGTTGCCCTTGTGATAATTGATTTGGTGGCCTTTGAACTCCGAGCTGATGGAGGAGAATTTAAGGTAAGGGCCCATAAATGAAGGGGACAACTTCCTACAAATCCTCTCCCTTGTTCTCCCAAGAATTTGGCTGCCAAGTGCTCATTAAAACCTTCAATTTTGTCTCCAAATTGACCAAAAAGGCTACACAAAGCACACATTAGGCTTGGTGGCATAATGACTAACCCAATTCACTCTATTTGCATAATATAATAAAAAAAATGCAATAAAATAGTGAGAATGGTGGATTAAGTCAAATTAGGAGGTTGAATGAGCCCATATAATTATCCATTTTTGGGGCTCATCATCACCCCCCTACTGAAAGTGTTTCTCATCCTCTGAGCAACCAAACTATCCCCTCATCTTTGTTGGCCCTGGTGCCCTCCCTGTCATGCTAAGCTTCTGAAGTGATGTCCTCTTCTCGGTCATGAAATCATGCTTTTCTATCTACTTCTTCCCATTGCCTGCTCCTATTCCTAGAGAATTCTCAGCTTTAGTATGATTGCGCAAGTATATTCAATCAGATGGTGGAAATGGTGGTGAAATGAGATGAAACCAGTGGAGGATGGAAGAAAAGAGTGGTTGCATCCCTCCTCAACAGACTTCAAGCTTCAAATCCCTCTCCATAATCGATTCTAGCCTACCCAAAGGCTCTACAGGATGTTTCTGGTAGAAATACAGAACTTCCTGTAGAAAGTCCTGTAGCTTCCCGTAGAAGGTTGAACCATGATTAGGTTGTGTCCGAACCTTGAAAAAAATGAGTGTTCATGGAAGGGATGGATGTGAGGATTCCTGGGAACTTGGTAGAGACCCTTTTGCTTGTGTTGGGAGGCCCCCTTTCCGCATTGTGTACCTGCAACCTGCAACAATTACTAGGGATTAAACTTGTTTTTTTTCTCTCTGTTTCTTCCTTCTTTCTCTTTCTTTCTTTTCCTCTTGCTCCTGTGATGATTTGCCCTAGGTTTTCTTTCCCTTAGCTTCCTTACCCTTAGTTTTCTTCTCTGCCTCAATATCTTGCTTCCTCACGCTCTGCTTTGGCTTGTGCACTGATCAGAATGGGAATTCTGTATATGGTTTCCTCCCCAAAACGTTGAGGACAGTATCCCTCAAGTGTTTGTTCTTTGCAAACCATTCAACCAGTCCTGTCATGTTTTTCACTCTATCGAGTCTTTCCATAGAAAACATAATGGGCTTTTTACGGTCATACACATGTGTTCAACTATCTGTTCAGGATTGAACAAGAGTTCCTCAATTGAACCATGTCAAGCAATAAGACGATGCTGCTTCTCTGTATAAGGGAAATAAATCTGCATGTCTGCTCCAGGAGAAACAATGTTGAATTTGGGATCAAAAACATCAATTCCATGAACCACACGATAAAGACCAGGAAGGGTGAAAGCAGTGTGGCTCTCATACTGTCTAACAGTATCCTTGCTTCCAACAATCTCTTGATATGTGCTAGTGATAATAAAATCTGCATGATTCATTGCAATTAGATCTGTAGTAAACTGGCAAGAGAAATGGTATTTTCCTTCATATTTTTTCAGTATATGTCTGCATATGGGTATTTGGTCTTCTCCAAAGCATGGGCTATGTTGCACTGAGTGATTCCTTGTCTATGTGAAATCAGAGATGCAACCAAATTTCCATCACTGTAATTGCCAATGATCAGATTAGGTTGACCTTTTAGCTGTGTCGTTACTTCATTTAATACATCCTCTGAAAATCTTTCCAAGTAAGGCCACACATAAAATCGAGAAACCCATTTCTGTAGAACTCCTTTTTTCTGTTCTAAAGGGTACCCGGAGTATCCTTGAATGTTGTGTTCGACCAATTCTTTCAATTCGTTGATTGCATGTTGTACCATAGGCCTCAGGAATCAACCGAGTCACCACAATAATTTCAGGTTTGATGTCCAATCCTTGATGTTTTATTCTCAGCAACATTTCATTCTCCATTGCATGGGAAAACAAGTCCAACACCTTAGGGGTTTCCCGTAATTTCTTGGAGTCCGAAGGTTCTTTTCTAATGAACCCTCCTAGCATGGTAAAAAAACTCTATTTTTGTTGTTTTGAACTTGCCTGCTCACGTACAGAAGGAGGACTTCGGGATTTCTCTACATAGAACGCAGAGCTACGTCTCCGTTATGCACACAGTCATATAAAATTCACAATTTTTCACCAGTGAGCCTTGACAGTGTCTCAATTTTTCTACAGGAGGGATTTTAATTTAAGACCCTGGAGAAAATCTCACATGCAGACCACGAAGACAATTCTAGGTAGCAATAAGAAAATGTCTTCTGAATTCATAGATAGACTTGCATTCACATTTTTCCTACCCCCTCAACATGTCGAATTCACCACCTTTTGAATTATTTGCATGGGAAAGTAATGTTCAGGCCTACTTCTCTGGGAATTGCCACCCTCAACGTGAACAATCCAAGCTTCTTCGTATGCTGGGTTTCTTGTAGCGCAGCTTCCTGTAGAAATGCCTGTAGAGTGCCCCTGCGCCTCTGAGCGAACCTGATACGTAGCAGAATCTCGAAGACAAGTAGAAAAACTCAGTGGAGGACGATAGGTTAACCGATTGTGCACACTTCAGTTGAGGATGTGGAAAGTGCAGATGATTAGCAGTTCGTGAGTTTCAGCCGAGCCTTCTTTAGTTGTTGCGTGATTTGTGGTGAGGTGGCAAAAACATGTGCGTTGGATTTTTCGAACTGCAGTGATGTTATGAACTGCATGTCTTCTTCTATCTGTTAATCACTTGATGTCCTGTGCACTGGAGTTCAACACGTCTACCACTGCTTGTGTTTTTCAACTTCCACGTGAATGACTATACACGCATGCTGTGTGATTTTTGCCCAGATGAGTGCAATCGAATATGGCTAGCTTCCTGGCTGAATCCCCACATCTCATTCGTTCATGCAGTGCTTATATTATATTCATGCAATAGAGGAACACGTTTTAGTCACATATCTGAAGTCAAATGGTTGCTCTGAGGTGCTTTTTACTGCTGCATGCATCTGTTTCGGTGGTTGCATGATGGCTCCTTTGTGCTATAAGCTCTTTGCTATCTGATGTGTGGTTATTTTGCTTGTGCAGGTATCCTCTAGCTGGATCTAAGCTGCAGGAGTTCATTTCCACATTCAGATCAGCACCCTCAAGCTGTTGCTGCTGAATTTTCACAGGACCGAAACTTGTTTTCGCCATTGCTCCCAAACGATAGATCGGATTGATATAAAACTTGTTGAGCATGTTCCTATCATCATGATGCACCTCCCATAGCAAAATTGAGATCAATGGATGCACAGATTTTGAGAAAACTGGAAAATGGCTGAATATTTCAGAGATCAATTTCTCAGAAACTGTGCATCAGAATCGGTTGAAACTACTTGGGTAGGTTACTATCACCCATATGCATCTCCCCATGAAACAGGGTTTGAAACGAATGCACGGATATCGAGAAAATGCAAAAAAGGCTGATGGTGATGGAGTCTGATTTCTTGGAAACCGTTGACCAAAATTGGCTGAAACTGCTTAGGCATGTTTCCATCACCCCTGTATGATTCCCCGTAAAACGGTTTTTCAAATGGATGCATGGTTTTCAAGTTAGGGCAAAAACAAATTCTGTTCTAGGTATTTTTGCTTCAAGGCATTCTGCAGTTTTGTTGCATGGTAAGAAAAATGAACTTGGGTTGTGATGTAGGTATGGAGATGATGGAGGAGGAGTTTTAAGATTGCAGGAGGACTTCTGAACCCTTGAGGAAGCTACCATGTTCGCCAAACTGCCTTTTTGAAATCCATTTCTAGCTTCCTACAATTTCTACAAGAACTTCCTGTAGAGGCACAATGTAGAAGCAAAATGAGGTGGAAAAATGATGGAGAAAGGCGAGGGATGGACACAGAGGTGTTTGCAGGCCTAACCAACAAATTCCCACCATCAGATTCCCTTTTAAAATTAAATTTGGTTTGTCCAAAGGTTCTACAGGATGTTTCCTGTAGAAATACAGAACTTCCTGTAGAAACGCCTGTAGCTTCCTATAGAAAGCCCAGACCTTCCTCTGCCTTTGTTTTCAACGATCCTCCTGACCTACAATGTCCTTCTTGCAACCTGCAATTATTCAATGGAAATTAGATTTATTTTTTTCTCTTTTTTTTTTTTTTTCTTTTTTTTTTGAAAACAACTAGGGCACCTCATGGAGGTTTTCACCCTAATTGCCTGCCCTAGGCACCTCCAAGGGAGGTTTTCACCCAAGGATCTTATTCTTTTTTTCTTTTCTCTTTTTTTCCAACCCATTGACCGCCTCATGGAGGTTTTCAATCAATGAGCCAATCTAAGGCGTCTCCGAGGAGGTTTTCACCTTAGATCTTTATTTTCCTCTTATTTTTGTTTTTTCATTTTTCCTTTTTTTTTCATTTTTTTTCTATCCTACCCTACTTGAAAAACAAAATTGTTCTCAAGTATAAGAATACTTTCAATGGAGCCATGTGCACATCAAGATTAGAGACAAATGATGTGGAGGCTCGAAATGCATGCTTTGACAGCTGTCTGGATTTCAGAGATCAAATGATTTGACTTTTAAGGGATGAAGTATAGCTGAAGAAGAGAGTATTGCTGCAACTTAGTGACCGTTTGAAACCATATCTCAATATAGCTCTGATATCCTTGGTCCTTTTACTGATCTGGATCATTCTTCATATCTTCTTCTATCATGACCTTCTCATCTTCCTCTTTTTGCTGAGTTTTCTCTTGAATACATAGAGGATTTGATGGTAACCATGAGGGAACTCTCTCGATCTCTGATTTTGATGTCTTCTCTTCATCAAGTGCAGCCCATGGTTCTTTGATCTCTTGTTTTGAATCTTCTTTTGCTGCATGTGGTCCTTCAATGCTTTCAAGATAATCTCTTTTTTGTAATGCTCTTCCTGAGCTATGGTGAAGATCATTGAGCTCAAGATGAGTCATTTGGACATGGCATACCTCAGCTTTGCAATTGGGTTGAGCTACTCCAATTTGTGGGTTTGGAAATGGTGGTATGGGTAGTTGAGTGGGGGTGTATATTTGAGATGGATGTGGATGGGGTTGTGGTTGGGTAGGCATTTGGGGTTGCCTTGGTGGAGTAGAAGGCGATGGTTGCGGTTGAGCATGTGGTGGAGGAAAATGAGCAAGAGGAGTGTTGTACTGGGGCCTCCACCCGTGATGAGGTGCATTCCATTGAGGATGTGGCTGAGCATAAGAGTGAAATGAATGAGAAATTGGAGGAGCATAATATGGATCTGTGAAGGAATAAGAAGGAGGTGTGAACCAGGAAGGATGAGCAGGGGGACCCCAAGAAAGCATGGAAGTGGCTTGATAGGGGTCGTAATAGGTCTCGGATGTCCCTTGCAATTCCTGCTGGTAAGGTATGGGTCCATGTGACCTCCTTTGGTTCATGAAATAGAGTGATTCAGTGACTTCTTTGGCCCTTTGATATGCAGCTTTGGTTCCAGGCAAGGAAGGGCACTGATCTGTAGGATGGTATTCTTCACAGACAAAACACACTTCTATGGAATACAATGGACATTCGTTCCTAGGATGCTTTCTAGTGCACCTGGGACAAAAGATGACCAAAGCCCTCTTGACTTCCCCTTGCTTCCATTGGATCTGTAAGGTATCAAGTTGCATGGCAAGAAACTGCCTCATCTCTCTCTTGAAATCTTCCATCAGATTCTCACATTCACCTCTAAGGATTGAGTTGGAAGAAAAAGTATTGCTCCCAACATTTCTGCTTGTAGCCATTTACTCCAGTGGAATTTTTTCTTCTTCTTCTCCCCTAGAGGTTCTTTAAATACGCCTTGGTGTCTGCCCAGGGGTTCTTCTTAATCACAACCATCGAAGAAGAGAGAAGGTTGGCTGTGTGAAGCAGTGGGGGGTGTTGTGAAAGTATTTTTGACTTATCTCTACTCCTACCAGGAATGAAAGAAAATCTTTTTGGTTGATTTTTGTTTTTTTTTCTACTTGTACCTACAAAACTAAAATAGATTGAACTGCAACTAACTATCTTGATGAAATGAAAATGCAAAATTGAAATGAAAGCAAGAAAGGACTGATCTATTTTGCTGAAATGAAATTGCAGGAATGAAATGCTAGGATACGCTTGCGAAATTGAAATTGCAGAATTGAAATGCTAATCTACGCTTGCAGAATTGAAATGCTAATCTACGCTTGCAGAATCGAAATTGCGGAATTGAAATGCTAATCTATGAAAGCAGGAAATGTCTACTCTAGTTTTATGGAAATGAAATTGTAGAATGGAAATGAAATAAACTACTTAGCAGGAGGTTGCAATAGAAAATAGAAGAAAAGTAGCAATCACTAATACTCTGACGCTTCCCCAGCAACGGCGCCAAAAAGATGGTGGGCCCCAGCATTGCAACAATAATTTTGCAACTCCTGGGACTCCCTTCTTTAATTTTATCAACCCGGTTGTTCGTAACAAACTTGGAAGCGACGGTGTTGTATGCACAAGTACTAGCTCTTGCCGTAGCTGTCACTTGGTTAGCTGGTACAAGTCTACTAGGAGCTTAAGCCAACTTCTATGAGCTCTTAGAAGAAGCTTTTTAACTGATGGATGAAAGCTAACTCAAAGGAAGCTAATCTACTTGCGGAAATAAACTGAAAGCCAAAAAGAAATTCAAACCCTAGCAAACCTTAATTCTACCAGCTAGTCCTACTGATGCAAGAAGAAATATGCAAGCTACTGAATGAGATGCCATTGACTTCTAAGAAGATGAAATGCATGTATCTAAGCTATGTCTACAGCAGAATCTAAAAGAACCATCCTTTTGTATTTTTGAATAAGTTGTTAGAATTATCATGCATGTGCTTTCACTACTTTTGACTGTGCAGAGGTGGATTGGAAAGAGGAAATGATTGGAGGAGGTTGGGAAGGTTCAGAGAGGGCCTAAGGGGTCCCTAGCACCCTTCCAGAGAATTTCACAAAGTTTGGCTATCAAGAAACCTCATTCGTGAGCTTCTACGGGAAGCCTGCAGGGGTTCTACAGGATGTTCAGGAATTTCTACAGGATGTTCAGAAAATTTTCTACAGGATGTTCAGAAATGGGATTTTGGAGCATGGATGGAGGGAAAAAGATGATGGAATGAGTATGGAGGTGAAATACGGGTGTGAAGAGGTCCAAGACTTGGGGAATAGAGCTGAGGAGTGGTAAGGATGGTGGGATTTGTTCAAGGAAGACTGAAGCAATGTTGCACAAAAATTAGGGTTTTGGGAGCAAATGGAAAATTTGAGGCAAGGATTCTAAGTAGATGGTGGAGTGGATGGTGCTGATAGAGAATAAGCAGATGAAGAAGTGGTACAGGTGCTCTGCAAGTCGTTTTTCCAATTTGAACCAACAAAGACTTGTAAATTCAAAGACCTAGTTACGTTGACCTAACATGCTAGCTGCCAGTAAAGAGAATGAAGAGAAGTGTGACCTTCAATGAAACCATGTATCTTATCTCATGCAACTAAGAAAATGAAATTCTAAACTTGTAACTAACTTCTACACATGAAAATCAAACACTAGTGATTGCATGGCAAAGCAAAATCAGTGTTTTTGTGGGCAGGAAAGTCATCCTAGTCACAGCTCCTGATCCCACTGAGGGAGAGGTGAAACCACAGATGTTTGATGGCCCTTTTTTTGAAGCTTTTCCTATTAACAACCTATCAACTAAATCTGAGCATGAAAATCTATTTTACTCATCAAAAACAACCTAAATAACAAAATAAGATTTAAATCTAAATAGCAGATTTTATTCTAAGAATGCAGCAAAGACACATGAAAGTAAACAAAGGAGGTACTAGGCGCTTGAGATGGGCCCAACCCCAAGAGCTACAGCCTCCTAAGAGAGATTTAGAGCTGGTGCAAATATGGATTCATCTTTATTGATCAAAAGAAATGTTACATTCGAAAAACTGTCCACAAGGAGAACTTGAAAATGTGCTGAAAGAAAAGCTAATCTACTGCCTAAAAATAGAACTACAAAATGACTACAAAAAGAATACAAAATGACTAAATGAAATGAGGCCCTAAGCCCGCTTATTTATAAAAATTGAGGACCCCACCAGTCCTCCTAAACTTTAGGGACTCGACTGCCCAAAACTTGCAGTTAACAGTAGTCCTACTTGACTTGCTTGGCTGCCCTTGTGATAATTGATTTGGTGGCCTTTGAACTCTGAGCTGATGGAGGAGAATTTGAGGTAAGGGCCCATAAATGAAGGGGGCACCTTCCTACAAATCCTCTCCCTTGTTCTCCCACGAATTTGGCTGCCAAGTGCTCATTAAAACCTTCAATTTTGTCTCCAAATTGACCAAAAAGGCTACACAAAGCACACATTAGACTTGTTGGCATAATGAATAACCAAATTCACTCTATTAGCATAAATATAATAAAAAAAATGCAATAAAATAATGAGAATGGTGGATTAAGTCGAATTTGGAGGTTGAATGAGCCCAAATAATTATCCATTTTTGGGGCTCATCAACGTATTACTGAAGTACGTTGTAAAGAGACAGTCACTAGACAACAATGTCGAGTCAGAGAGAGAGAGAGAGAGAGAGAGAGAGAGAGAGAGAGAGAGAGACCAATGGAATT